>JBAGKO010015438.1:0-11379 GCA_037177275.1 Acacia concinna | reverse complement strand
GGGCTCCGTTTTCTCCTTTGCTTGCCTGAAAACATAACAACAAGGAGGCTTTGCCAAGGCAAGTGAAGAATCATAATTAAAAAAAATGGAAAGTGGTGAGGATGAAAGCTAGCAAATACATAAATCCAGCTGTTGCTACGGTTGTTGGGAGGATTGTAAGTAGTCAATGTAAAGTATATTTACGTGCCGTTCAAATTACTTAAAGATTAGAACTAATTAATTATCATTTATGGATTATATTCTACAAGATGAACTTGAGGAGCAAAGCAACCAAGGTTCCTTTACCCAAAGTGGAAGGATGGATATCTTGGCAATGGTGATTGGGAAGCCAGATCGTCCTAGTCACATTAGAGGGGAGCCAAGCGGAGTTGGGCTCACAAAATATTTTGGATGAGCTTCACAACGTTATACACAAAATGAACCTAGTAGAGAGCTTGTGGCCAAGGTTCAAGAGGAAGTTCGAGAGTCACTCCGAGAGGAAGTTCGAGAGTCACTCCAAGAAGAAGTTCGATAATCACTTTGAGAGGAAGTCCGGGAAGAGGTGGAGATGCGATTTCGCTGGTCACTCCAAGAAGAGTTGTTGCAGGAGATGCGTGGCGAGGTCTGAACTATGGTCATGTCCAGCGTTCAATGTGAACAAGGTTCAACGAAACATAAAACTCAGATATGTTCCTAAATTCAGTTACTACTGAGTTTTGCCTTCAGCGTTACTACTGAGTTTTTCCTTCAGGTAGTTTATTTAATTCTTTCATTTCTTTTAATTCAGGAATCCCTAGCCTTCCCTAACACTAAAGGAAGTTACAATCCCTCAGAGGGACCATGTGACGACCCTCCTCCACATTCTCTACCTCTAAAGGCTGGAGAACCATGCACCCTCTTTTTGGTGGATATCCCATCCCTACGTATTGTTGTCAATACTCTTGTATACAAATAGGCTACAATCCACCATCACAAGGAAATTCAACACGAATTCCATAGGGTCACTGTTACCAGTGTTCGAGAGGGCGATGAGCATGTCCCCATCCATGATAAAGAGGTTGGAACACTAGGTCAAGCAATAGGATCTTTCATCCTTTGGCCTAAAAGTCTTATTGCCATAGTAGAAACAAGTACTTCTCAGGTCAGTAGCACCTTAATCTTACTTGAGTTTTTTTTTGACATACTAGCTATAATCTTTATTTTATTTTTCTTTAGGATGAAGAAGAGGGGATGAAATTTGCTTTCTTAGAACAACTACGACAGATCTATAAAAGGATTAATAACATTGACTTGCACATGCCTTGTGGGATTATGGGTGAAAGAATGGAGTATGCCTTTGGAATCGATAGGAAAGATCTCAGGAAGTTCCTATCTTTAAAAGAGCTCAACATTGGCTGGCTAAAATTCGTAATTCTGTAAGTGAATTACTTATTTTTAAGCTTAACTATTTAATGTACTGATTGTTAGATTTTATTTATCCACTAACTACTTACTTTTTCATTTTCATATGATGATAGCTCCTTCTACAATTTATCAATCCAATTGGAAAGAGACTATGCATATGGATTTTTATGTCCTGCTAATCGGCAAAGGCAACATACAAAGCTGGAGGCGAGGATGAGCTATGTGGGCTACACAATAGGGGAGACGAAAAAGCCATGCTATCTTGTACCAATTCTTGAAGGGCAAGTAACTTAACTTTGTTTGTTTATACATGTTCGGTTTGTTAATAATCATCTTGTCATCTAACTGCATTTTATTCTATATATGTTGTTTCAGCTATCACTGGACTCTGTGTGTTACTTGCCCAAGCATCAATGTCCTCTATTAGTTTGATTCGCTGGGTGGCAGGCCAAATAAAGAGATAAAGACCATATTCAACACGTAAGTTAAGTCTAAGTCTTTCATAAATCGTTTGTTATTCACTTAAATTAATTGTTTTAATGTATTGTAATTTTTATTTCAATGATAGCGCACTCAAGACATACAGGATATTGGGTGGCAAACGGGAAGGCAAAAATAAAGAGTCAAAGTGGTTTTATCCATCAGTAAGTATTTTAATGTGATGTTTTTTTATTTTATAACAGTCATTTTATATACCTTTTATTTATTTTAACCTGTTTTTTTAAAAAAATTTATAGTGCCCTCAACAATTAGACAAGAAGGAGTGCAGATATTGTGTTATATTGTTTATGTATACATCATTCAAAGCGAACATACTAGAGATTTTGGACATGTATAATCATTTCTTCATTGATAAATGAATGATAATATTTTTGTTGTTATTAAATTGTTCGTTATTTCATTCTCTTGGTTCATTTATACTTTACTTTTAATTTACAGATTTTTGAAAATGAGGCTGCCTACATAGAGGAAGACCTGAATTTTATCCACAACTTTTTAGCAGGAAATCTTCTCCAACGTATAGAGGATTATTAGTTCTGTTTATTTTCATTAGGATTTGTGTAAGATATTAGGTAGTCGGATATTATTTTGAATGGTGTATTTCTCATGGATGGATGCTGTAAAATGTTAGATTGGATGTGTAATCTAGCTTTCTGGTGGTGGATGTTAAATGCTGTAAAATCTGGCTTTCTATAATTGTATTCAATGGTTCAATTTGCGTGAATAGATAAAAAAATCGCGTCTTTTTTATTGAGAAACAGATGTCAGAGTGCGTTTGTTTTAAGCAAAAAAAGATGCCTATAGGCGTATGTTTTTTGGCAAAAAAAAAAAGACGCCTAATTAGAAGTCTATTCCCCATAAATGGATGCATAATATTGGCGTCCGTTTCAACACCAGTCATTTTTTCCTTGAACTTTTTACGTCTCCTACATAGACGACCCCTTGAAAACAAATGCGGAAAGCTTTTTAAAACAGACGTTAAAACACTTATTTGTAGTAGTGTTTACTAGCTAGCTAAAAAGCTTTGTTACCACTACACTTTGTCTCAAATAAAGCAATTAAACCCAACCTATGAAATTTAGTTAACTCACGAATAGGATTTGGGAAAGTGCGTGAACTTGTCCCTCTTATATTCCAAAATAAAAAATTCATGAGGAAACCATAGATGGTGTAAAGGAATCAAACTCCATAGTATCCATTAGCTCCTCACTCAAGATATGATTATGGCACTCCATAATTGGACCAAGTTGATGACCATACTTAAGCCCACTAACACACATGGCACCTTCTTCCAAAACCACCACACTTGAATCTAAGCCATTAGTTTGTATAGCCTCATCCTTAACCCTCGTAATTAATATATATGTACACATGTTGCAAAGTTGATAAAAGGTTCGATTCTAAGGTGGCTATTACGTCAATAGCCTTGGACCCAATCTCATGGTGCCATGTATGCTCCTGTAAACCCATATGCCCCATTTATTATCATGGAGGAGTTTTTAATGGAATGGGAAGTAGAAATTGAAGTTAAAGTAGAAATGGGATTAGGAGTTTGTTTGGTATGCCTATGTAAGTGTGGTATAATATTTTATTTATATATGCATTTACATTATAAAAATACCAATATACCCTTAAGTGGGGAAAAATTCGCCATTGTCCTCCAAAAATTCATGGTGATGTTCATCATCCACCCTAGAAACTCAACTTCTTCCCTCACGAATAAATTCATCTAGGATCTAAAACTATTCATTAGAAACAAAATTTCATGAATAAAAAAAAGATTTGGGTTAATAATTGACTATTCTTTGAATTTGATTATGCATATTGAAGCTTTGCCAAGCGCTTGCAATGGATTTGGAAGGAGGCTTACAATAGCTTTAGAAGGGAGCCCACATTGTCATACTCTTGCTAATTGCCTCCTCGCAATCACACCTATACTCACTACCCTCACTCATCACCACCATAGATGAAACACCAAATCCAAATTGTTATCACTGTGGAGAGTGTCAGACAAGAAGAAGAAATAAACACTATGATGATCTGCTGTCAAACATCGCCTTACTACCATTTTGTTACCAAATTCATAGGAGCTTGTATCATTGATGAACTATAGTTGAAACCAGATCTATAGAATCTTACGTTGGATGTGGGGATCTCACAAGTCTAGAAATGAAAATGGCAAAAACTAATGCAGAAATGAATCAGAGAAAGGGAAAAAGGAATGATTGAGAATTTGGGAAAATTGAATTTCATTGAAAGTGTGTTGTGTGCTCTATACACCGAATAGTTTTATACAATATGTGCAAAAGGTCAAAAAAATGAATAAAGTTATAGCTGTCATCTATTAGGAACTAAACTAGAAACCAAGTTGGTATAAATGTAACTAACTACTAATTGCTAAGTTACATCATTATTAGCTAACTTTATTACCCCCCACAAGCTGGGAGTATATGTTGATCATGCCAAGTTTCTTTATTAAAGTATGAAAAGGTTGAGGATCAAGGGGCTTGGTGAACACATCTGCAATTTGGTGAATGCTACGAACAGGCATGAGCTTGATGATGCCAGCTTGGACTTTATCTCTTACAAAATGGCAATCGATCTCAAGATGTTTGGTGTGCTCATGAAAAGTAGGATTAAAGGCAATATGAATTGTTGACTGATTGTCACAATGTAGGAAATGAATGAGAAATCTGTAAATCATGAAGAAGATACAATAGCCATTGAATCTCACAAGCAACACACCCTATGGCACGATATTCAACTTCAGACGAGGAAAGAGAAATTGTGGTTTGTTTCTTAGAACGCCAAGAAATAAGAGACTCACCGAGGAAAATGCAATAGCCAGAAAGAGACTGACATGTGCCGGGGCAACCTGCCTAATCCAAATCACTAAAAGTCGTGAGTTTAAGAAGAGAATCAGCTGTAAAATAAAGACCTTTGCATAGGCAACTTTTAAGGTAACGTAGGACCCAAAGTGAAGTTGTATAATAAGTTGTAGTAAGGTTTTGTGTGAATTGATATAACTGCTGAACAACATAAGACAAATCAGGTCTGGTAGCCGTGAGATATAAGAGGTGTCCTACAAGACGACAATAAGAAGCAACCTCACTGATTGAAGGAGCAGAATCTTGAGATAATTTGGTAGAACGAGCCATGGGAGTGGAGAGGGGCTTACAACCCAAATAACTCATATCAGCCAAGATGTCAAGAGCAAATTTTCTTTGATTTAAAGAAATACCAGAGCTGGATCTAGCAACCTCAAGGCTGAGGAAACATTTAAGCTTCCCAAGATCTTTAATTTTGAAGGAAGCATCAAGAAGTCCTTTAATGCAAGTAATTTCTGCAAAATCATTGCCAGCAAGAATTATGTCATCAACATAAACCAATAAAGCAGTGAAGGAAGGGCCCACACGATAAGTGAATAGAGAATAATCAGCCTTGGACTGAATGTAACCATAAGAGTGTAAAGTAGATAATAACTTGGCAAACCATTGACGAGAGGCTTGTTTTAAGCCATAGAAGGACTTCTGTAATTTGCACACAATATTAGGATTATCAATGACAAAGCCAAGAGGAAGGCTCATGTAAATATCCTCTTCTAGATCACAATGCAAAAATGCATTGTTGACATCAAGTTGTTCAAGATGCCAATTGGAAGCAGCAGTAGCAGCAAGTAAAAGTCTGACAGTGGTCATCTTGGCAACAGGGGAAAAGGTGTCAAAATAATATATTCCCTCAGTTTGTGTATACCCCTTTGCTACTAAACTAGTCTTGTATCTCTCAAGATTGCCATCAACCCGAAATTTGGTCTGGAAAACCCACTTACAACCAATACGAGATTTGTTCTTTGGTAACTCACTCAAAATCCAAGTTTGATTTTGTTCTAAAGCTACAATCTCATTTTGCATAGACTACTTCCATTCAGGGAATTTAATGGCCTCTTTGTAGGATTTAGGTTCAGTAGGGATAGTAATAGAGCAAATAAAATGTTTATAAGCAGGAGAAAGATGATCATAGGATAAAACAAATGAAAGAGGTGTTGGATATTATGCTCTAGTGGCCAATCATTGTACTTAGAACATTTTGATGTTTTATGAATTTCTTTAATTTTAATTATCATTACATTTGCATGTTTATTATGATAATTGTATCCATGGACAAATTATAAAGTTTGTCCTAAATGTCCCTGGTCAGTTCTCTGTGTGGGAGTAGAGATAAAATAAGACCAGTATGACTTTGATAAAGTATAGAGATATGGGTCAAAGTCTTAGGCAATTTTAAGAGTACAAGGTGGTGGAACGAACTACTCTGAGAAGGCTGCATGGATTAAGTTATAAGCTTATCTCATATGTAATCACGTCACTACGTTAGGATTGTTCGTGTGTGGATACTAGTAGAGGGAGTCAATTGTCACACCTTACGTATAGACCATCTTTTAGGTCACTTAATGTCGATTAGAGGCACACTATTATATAGATAACATAAAACTGAAAATTTTTGTTTCAGATGGTACCATTCATTTCCAAACAGATTTATGGTCATATGTTGGTAATTTATAACTAAACATAGAAATATTAAATAACGTGCTTCCAATTTTATCAGATAAGTCCTATAAAGATTCTACAAGGAAAAATAGTTCCATACATTACTCACTTACATATAAATTCTAGGTAAGTCCTCTAGTACATACTTCAATACAGTTTCCAGCAAGCATCTCCAGCATACATATAATAAGTAAAATGGCCTTCATCCTTTGACTTCTTTTCCATTCCTCCTTGATGATTATGACCCTAGTTCATGGTTGTTATTGGGGGGGTGAGATTCTTGAGAATCCAAATAGAAAGTTATCATAATACTAATATCAAACAAGCAGGCAACATATGACAAGCGTGAAATTAACATAGGGAGCTTACATGCTTTGTATGCCCTATGGAAAAATCATCTTAATGCACCTCACATGAAACATAAGCTATAGCATTTACATGTTAGGTGTGCAACATAACATAGTAGACATCATCATCATCATCATCATCATCATGACATCAAGCAAAGCAAACATAAGCTCAACCAAACATACATGTGCAAAATCACAAAATATGCAAGCAACTAATGACATTAGAAATTATGTAACTATGCTACCTTGATCTTTAACCTTCTTCTTTGGCTTTCAATTTCTGCCTTCTAAGGGTCTCTTCAACAAATGTCAAACCCTAATCAAACCAATAAGGTGTAACAACCATTAAGAATAATCATAAACATTAAGCTTACTTACTGGAATTTAACCTCTTTCTTAATCTCAATTTAATGTAAATTCTGACTTTTCACTGATTCTGATCTCTACATTCCAAAAATCATATCTTCTATTCTAGATGTCCATTTGCTATGATCTTGGACTCATTTTAAACCTTAGGATGTCTACTACTTATCCACAAAATTTCATAAGGAATGAAATTGGTTTGCCCTATTTAATAATTTCTCAAAGTTCTACTGCCATAATTTTTCCCTGTCAGCCTTATGCGAATTACAAAATTTATAATTAAATCTAAAAAATTCCAAATGACCTGGTTCTAACCTCATTTTCAAATTTCATATGTCTATTTATCTCGCTTAAAATTTTATGGCCATCTAAAGTCATTTGTATACATTTTTGAAAAGATCATTTTCGGTAGACAGAACACACTTCCAGAATTACACCCTATTTTCATAAAATTGTAACTCTAAATCCATAAATCCAAATACTTGATTTATGACTCATTTTAAACTTAATAAGTCATCTATAATTCTACAAATTTTCAGGTCCATTGGGTTTCATTAACCCTTTAAAAAATTATCATGATTACATAACACTATTTTTGGACTATATTTCTAACCATGACCATTACCTTGATTTAAATCATGTATGACCAAATAATTATACCTTAGGTTCTCTTCATTATCTAAACATACATATATATTTTCAGTTCACATTTCCAAGATTACTCTTCCTTCTTTCCAGAGCAAACTGAAGCACATACATTTGTCACATTATTCTAGAATGCAAACATCTCTTGGTGCATGCTTAATTCCATTTAATTTTCTAATTTAATCCATTTTAGACATCATAACCGAAGAGATAAGACACATGCATGATCCAAAATCATCTCCTATCACATTGCCCTATTTCTTTCGATTAATACTAGAACCAATTAACAATTTATTTAACTCAAATTCCAGAATTCCTTTAGGCTATTCCTACATATAGCAAATCAAACACATGCATTTGATTTCCAGAATCTCCATCGATCCTTTGGTTTCCCTTTTTCAAGAATCTCTTTCTCAATAATACATGCATGCAACTCTATTTCTCAATTCTTACATGCATGCATGACTGAACCAAAGAATAAGAAAAAGAAAAGAACTTCCACTCACCTTCGGCTGCAGCAATACAAGATGTTTTCCAGATTTCCCTCGGTTCTAGTAGTGAGCAAATGGAGAAATAGAAGTCTGCAGAACCGAGCAACTCCTCCACAGTCTCTTACCCTCTCTCTTGAATTCTCCCAACAGCCACGAAGACCATAGCAGCAACCTTCCTTCAGTTGCTCTCCTCTCGGCTTCCACCCTCTTATCGTGGACAATGAATAAAATGGGATGAAGTGGGTATTAAAAGGATAACCGAATGGATTATTTAAGACATAGGATACTCTCTCACATCCTCTTCTACTGTAAATATCAACAAAATGAAAGTGAAGTGGGGGATGAATATGTAACTGAAGGAAAAAACAAAAGAAGTTGGCTACGGCTGGTGCCTTAATCTTGTACACGTGGAGATGATGTGAATAATTTATATAACCGATGGAATACAAATGGTTTGATTGAATACACTGCTATCTCTGTGGAAAACGAAACAATTGATGGCTGGTGCAGTGAATATACTAAAATTGAAGCACTTCTCTCTCTCATCTCCGTGAAAACAATAATGAATGGCCAAATTTGTATATAAGTTGACCGAATGCATTGCTTCTCTTCCTTGCTTCACCGTAAAAGAAAAAAAAACAACAATAATAATAATATAGCCAAAATATAACCAATTGCCTTCTATTTTCTCTCTCCGTGGAATCATTCAACATTAATGGCTATTACATGCATTTCACCATTGGTCCAAAGCATTCCTCTTGTCTCCATAAAACATAGAATAATCCAATGGATTAAATGGTTAACCACACACATACACATATATATGTAATAACCAAAACACTATTCTCTTTTTTATCTCCATGTAATATGAGATAATTAAATGGCTACACACATATATTTATTAACCAAAAATGCATTTAAAAATTTAGGGCTATTATCTTCACTTGATTCATATAAAAAATAGAGGAAATTAAATGACTAATTACAAGTCATATGTTCCACTATTTCTCTTAAATTTTCCCTAAATAATTCTCATATGCTTATAATCACATAAATCTTTAGTTAATCTCCATAAATTACCCCAAAAATGCACATAAAATAATAAGATTTTTAATCTTATTATAACTTAAAGAGTTTCCCAAAATTGGGATATTACATAGAGCATACAGAGACAGGCTAGTCACACTTCCCCTTGAGAGGATAAGGGTACTTCTGCACCTCCTGGTGTTAATACCAGTGAGTTGGTTGATACAGAGAAGTACCTAGTAGACTTCAAGGAGAGAGGCATTCACAATACTCCCTATCTAGACTTGCAGCATTTAAAGAATTCAGTCCAGCTTGACCTCTCTGAGTACTTCTCCCACTACACTCCATGGCTCATAGTTGACTTAACCTTCTCTCCACGGGTAGTCAAACACTTCTATGCTAATTTGGAGTTGTTGCCTCGGCCTTCTGTTTCTGAGTCATAGAAAGAGGAACCAGAGGAAGTGTTGAGGGCCATAGTCTGAGGCTAAGAGTTTCTGATCTCAGCCTCAAGGATCAACAAATGGTTGGGGATCAAGAAACCTCCAACATACTGTGAGCCCAAGATGACTAATACTGAGATATTTAGTATATTGAGGCTTGTTATTCATATGGGTCCTCTCAGGATTAGGCCTTCTGAGATGAGTGACTTCTACAAATGTATTTGGTACGTCTTCTTAAGGATGTTGGTCTACAAATATGGGAACTGGACCCACTTCACTACTTGGGAGTACAAGTTGTTTGCTCTCATCATTCGAAAGGAGAAGCAGAATCTGGGAGAGTGCATTTTTGCTGAGCTAAGGAGATACTACACTACTGACAAGAAGAGCACGAGGATTCCCTTTCCCCATATTGTTTTGCTTATTCTTAAGGCAAACAAGATTTGGTATTTGAATGCCTCTGATTCTGTGGAGAGACCAGAGAGATTGGATCCCACTCACCTGACCCACATGGGGATTAAGCTACCTTTAGCTGGATGAGGACTTACATTCTCCATGAAGAGGAAGAAGACTCCTCCTCCATCTTTTTCAGTGCCTCAATCCATGCCCCAGGCTTCAGCACCAGGACCTGAGGATGACACTCAGTCATATGCACCTCTACCTCAGGCCCTAGGCATTGATCCTGCTCTTCAGGCCTACATCACTGAGACCATCGAGGCTCACCTAGCTCCTATTCATGCCAGGATGGATCGGCTAGTTTAGCACGCCAATCAGCAGAGTACAGCCCTCAGAGCCATATCTGCTTCCATGTCTTTATTTGCTGAGGTTATGGACTCACTAAGGGGTGTTGCTTGAGGATTACCACATCATATACCTACACTTGACCCTATACCATCACCACACTCTTCACCGAGACCTATTATTGGTCACTTTTCCTCCACTCCCACAGATATCTCCCAAGTCATCCATGTTCCCATAGCCCCCACAGATATACCTCGACCTAGTTACCCTCCACCACATCCATCCTTTCCTCCCTTGGACACACAGACCCCACTTCCTGACCTAGACATTCTCATTGACCTTGACCTACCCTACACTGAGCCTATTCTTGAGCTAGCCTCTCACATACCATCAACTGTTTCCTCTCATTCATCCCAGGATGAAGAAGTTCCTAGTGAGACAGCTTCTCCTTCCCCTCATACCTCTCCTCGAGTACCTCCACTAGACCTCCCTGAGCCTAAACCCTCTGGTGGTTCATCTGTTGCTTATAGAGATGATGAGGATGAGTCTAATATGGTAGAGACTCTAGTCACTCTTGTTGATCCTATGGTTGAGCCACTGCTACTCTTGACTTACCTTGGGTTCCCCGGCCATGATGATGACAAAACAGGGGAGAGTAGTAGTTATCCACTTGAGGCAGAAGAGGTGCAACCTTAAGGAGAGCCCACTGTGCCTACTGATACTAAGGTAGCAGAGGTGCACCCTCAAGGAGGAGATGACTAGCCTCAAGGAGATAATGAGGTAGAGTAGCCTACTGAGCCTGTTATTAATCCTAAGCATCTTGCCTCTGCTCCTCTGAGAGATGACCCAGTGATTCCTGGCAGAGAGGATGACCCCATTGACCTTGACCTTTCAC
>JBAGKO010015397.1:0-11381 GCA_037177275.1 Acacia concinna | reverse complement strand
TTTTTTACCTCCAATCCAAACACAATTGACTTCTCATAAGTTATTTATTTTTATAAGTTACTTATCAAAAGCCACATGAGTCAAATAAGTTACTTTTCATAAATCATAGCCAAACGGGCTTTTAAAAAGCTATTTAGGTGGATTAAAAATGGTGATGGACATTTATAGAAGAATGTCACGGGGCCATTACTCTCTCCCCAAAAGACTAGCTTGTTGGGGTGTACAGCGCCACCCGCTTATATAGCACTTCACCCTTCTAAGCCTCTCCGATGTGGGACTTCGTTACATTCTCCCACAGCCAATCCGCGAGCGCCCTCGCCGTGGGGCCCACCGGTCTCACCGGCGTTCGGAGGTCCCCCTTGGACTAAGGCTCGGCTAGCTCTGATACCACTTGTCACAGGGCCATTACTCTCTCCTTAAAAGACTAGCCTTTTGGGGTGTGTAGTGCCACCCGCTTATATAGTACTTCACCCTTCCAAGCCTCTCTGATGTGGGACTTCGTTACAAGAAGCTCCTGTTTTTTTTAACGTAGCTTGAAGCTACTTTTATCTCCAACGTGCCTCAGCATTCACCCTCTTTACTCTCATTTTTGACAATTTCTCTCTCCAGCAATACTCGACTTTTTTCCCCAACGCCCCCTCCAGCTTGCGTTCACTCTCCACTCTCCTACTCAGCTCTTCTTCTCCTCTTCCAGCGTGTCACTCTCTTCCCCAACTTTGACTTAGCTTGCTCTCAGACTCTCAGCTCACGTTCAGACCACTCAGCTCACGCTCACACTCCTACTCAGCTCTCCATCTCGCTGTCTCTCTCTTTCTCTTAACATGGCCGTCTCTCGCCGTCGCTGGTTTGACTTGGGGTAGGGGAACATTGGTCTGCGCATTTCTGACAGCAAAGGGTCCTCCAAGCTTACTTTTGCACGTCTCTCTCTTTCTCTCACTTTCACCTTCAATCCATCGATTTGACCTTGAAGCTTGCTCGCCATTGCTGGTTCTTAAGGTCTGTTTGGTTTACCAGAGGGGAGGGGAAGGGACGGGATTCTAATATTACCTTCTTTAGATTGATTAGAGGGAGGGGAGGAGAGGGATTTTAATGTTATTTGGTTTAGAAGGGGAGGGGAGGTGAAATATTTTTAAATGGACAACATTGCCCTTATTTTATTTAAGTACTGATTTTTTTTTAATAAAATATTATTTAGCATATGAATTATAATTTTTCCATTACCAAAATTAACTAAATATAATTAAACAACACTTTTTTTCGCAAAATAATTACAATAGCACTTAATACCTATATATATAGCACCTATATAAAAATAAATATATATGGATAATATAAATATAATAATTCAATAATTTTTAATTCTATCATGGAAAAACGCGAGAGATGAATCCATTGTCCTACCCCATACAGTGAAAGTCCAGACCTGTTAGGTGATGAACATAGTGACGGCAATGAAAGAGTGGGGTTTGAGGGAAGAAGGGTAGGTTGGGAATATTAAAAATCAGTATGGTTATAATGGGCAATGTAAGCTAAAAAATTGCCCCTCCACACAATTTGGGGGGGTGAAGGTTTTGAGGGGAGGGAGGGGAAAATTTTAAAAAATTTCCCATCCCCTCCTCAATTTTTAATGTTACCAATCAAGGGGAGGGGAGCAAAATCCCTTCCCCCTTCTCATTCTCCTCCCCTCCTCTCAAACCAAACAGACCCTTAGGGAGTGATTTGGTGAAGGTGGTGTGTGGATAGATCCGTGGCTAGCTACCTAGATTTGTTGTGTATCTTAGTTCGCCAGAATAGTACCTTGCTATCGCCATAAAAGGAAGACAAAGTTATGCTGCTTTTTTTTTTTTTCTTGAAAATATGCTTTGTATAATGTGGATGCTTATTGCATCTCCCTGAATTGCCCCTTTTCCATCTAGAATCTCTGGCTCTTTGATGTTGTAGGCCACTGGTAGTTGCATTTTCATATTGCAATTTTGCCCTTTTGTGTTGGTTTTTGCTTAGTTTGAGATTTTGTCCACTCAAGTGATTCTAGATGTATTCAGGTTCGTTGGAGCTGTTTGTTGCTGACTAATTTCTGCTAGTTCTATTTGCTTTTCCATTTGCAAATATCATCTTTTGACTGTGAGCTCATATTTTGCGCAAATTGAGAATTGGCGCTGGACCAATAAGCTTATTATTGTGCACTTTGGGGTTAACATGTGAGACAGTATGTGTACTTACTTAAAATGAACCCTCAATGCATCTAATATGTTTAATGCCTAAATTAATAATATTAATGTAATATTTGAGAGAAATGGGGGGATGCAAGCTCGATTCACTTTGAAGGAGAACAGGGGAGGAAAATAGAGGAGATAGAGAGCTTAGATTGAAGCAAAAAGCTTCCTTTTATATTCTATATAATTATAGGATATGTAAATATGATCTGGAGACATTCATTTGACGACCAAGAATGTGAGACACATAATCTATAATTTTCTTTAATTTGCAAGAATTTGACAGCTTCAAAGGTATGCATTTGGAGTTGAAATGAATAAGGTATATATACAAAGATGGAGTTGAAATGGAATGAAAAAGGAGCTTTGAAATTGGAATACTTACGTGTAACAGTATGTGTAAGTAATTAAAATGACCATCAATTTCAAGGACTTGAAACGCTGGAATTTAGAGAAGGAGAAGTAGTAAATATTACTTTTGAAGATATGATCATCAATTTCAAGGAGTATCATCATCAAATAGAAGTTAAACACAAATAAATTATATTCGTGACACAATTAGAGACCAATTTCTTAAAAGTTTTTCATTAATTAAAAATGAATAATTAATTATGTATTTTCTTATTTTTACTCTTTTTTTAAAAAAATTATTATGTCCATATGAAAAGAATGATCTCACTCTAAATATTGCATACCTATCAAATTTAAAATATATGACAAAGTTTTTTTTTAATCAATAAACTCTATAAAACAATCATAAGTTACTTTTCATCTTACTATCCAAACAGATCTCTATTAGAAAAAAAAGTCACTTCTATTACTTTCTATCCAAACATATGTCATTTCTGATAAGTCACTTCCTATTTGAAGTCACTCCTTATAAGCTACCCCTACCCAAACGGACCCTTAAATGGTGAATGAAATTGGTAGAAATACTTGGAGGCTTTTTTATACCAATATTGTCGTGGAAGGTTGGACCGAGGGGTGTTATCGGGACGGGATATGATTGAGAAATGCCATTCCCGATCTCGATCTTGAAATAGGTTCAGGAAGGGAAATTGTTCCTGATCCCGATTCTAAAAAATTCCCAAAAAAATCAAGATTAGAATTTCCTGATCGGGATTTGGAAATTTCAGAAAAAAAGAGAGTACTATGTAAAAAATAAAAATAATAATAAACATTGCCCAAAAAAATAAAAACAAAGAAGAATAAGAATTTAGTCTCTAACACAAAATAAAAGGAGCATTAGTTTCCTCAAAAAACCTACTAAAAAAATTTCAAGTTTTTAATTTTTCTGACATGAGTATACCAAAATTAAAGAATAATGTATGCATTACTCTTTTATATTAAGTGTTTCATAAAAATAACAATTATGAAAAATTAATGGACACACTTATTTAATTAATGTTATAAAATAGAAAAAAATGAATGACTTTTAACTTAATGGTATTTAGATAATTTTAAGAAAAAAATTTAAAAATTAAATATATATATTTTTGGGATTGGAAAAAATTTGGGATCAGAAAGTCCCATCCCCGATCCCAATCCCAATTCTAAAAATATTTTTTCCGATTCTTAACTTTTCCCGTCTCAAAATATTAGGACGAAACTTTCCCTTCTCAGTTTACTCGAGTTTGAGATGGGAATATCAGGACACAAAAATGTTGAATACTGTTAGTTGGAAAAAAAAAAAACCATATGAAACGTAGTTGTGTAGGTGAAGATGATGTCCTTGCCCACAAATTGTTGTTTGAAGTTGAATTGTGTATGTCCACGTGTATGGTTCAGAATTGAGACAAATATAAATTGACACAAATAGGGTGTTTAGTAAAAGGAAGGATTATAAGAGGATTTTATGCTTTTGATGATTCTAGAAGAGTGGCGTGTGTAAAATTTTAACCATTCAAATTTGACACTACCGCACAACCACTAGTAAGCCAATGGGTGCAAATAAAATAATCAAATTTATTTAAAAGAAAAGGCATATAAGTTTCAGTGAAATTAATCCGACTCAAGTGTTTTTGGCATTTTTTAATTACTTAATAATTTTATTTTTGCGAGAAAAACTAAGTCCTATGTAAAATCAAAAGAAATTTATAAAAATTTATATAAAAAAACATATGCAATTTATAGTTGGACCATGATTATAGATGTAGTAGTTTTTGAAGACTAACACAGTGTTTTTGGGGTGTGCCCCTGCTGCACTTCACTTTCAAATTTTTTTTTTTGGTTTAGTGACATTTTAATATATCATGAACTAAAAACAGATCTATTTATAATTTTTTAAAAGATTTTAGTGTCTAAAAGTATGTGATTGTTTTTTTAATTTAAAGTTTTAAATCCTTAAATCTTTAAAAAATTATAAAGAACTGAAAACAGATTTTTTTTCATAATATATCAAAATGTCACTTATTTCATAAAATCATAAAAAATTGAAAATATATATGTTTTTCATTCATAATATATTAAAATGTCACTTATTTTAAATATAATCTAATCATTCAAAGAGAAAAAAAAATATATATATTTAAAAAGTGTCCCATGATCCAGGGGCAGAAGAGAATACAGCTGTAAAGTCACAACTTACACCCCACGTCTTGTTTTTATCTTCTTTATATGGCATCAGATCCTAGGAAATAAACAAGCTTTGATCCATGTAAATAATAAGTTGAAAATAATCTTATATTTTCATTGTATTTTGAGTTTCTCCTTTTGTCTCACCCCCTCTAGCTCACTACTCTTTATTTTTTTTCTTGCCTAAGATAGATTTTTTTAATCGTCTAGAGCACTCATTTTGTGAAACATCAATATAAAGTTAAGTTTAAAATTGTGTTATTAATTAACTAACAAGCACGATTGCACAAGGTACTGTTCCAGTTTGACATCAAAACAAATTCATAAATAAAAAAAACCACATCCAATCATTAGAAATTAAAATAAAAGTGTAATTTATTATTGAACAATGATTAAACTAAAGAACTAGTTTTTGAGGATGGATGATTTGTTTTTAATCTTCTAAACATTGTATCAGTAATTGTTCTCATATCTTGATATCCGAATAAGTTATAGTATGGCGGCCGATCTCTGGTACAATTGGACATTCTAATGTCTTGACAATAAAAAAAAAATAAAATCCCACCTAATCTCACCATAAAGTTTGCCACATATGATGCAGAAATTGATTAAAGAAATGAAGAGGCAAAGTAAAAAGTGAGGAAAAAACTAACAGATAAAAAATAATTAAAAGTAAATAAATAAAGGTAATTAAAAGTAAGGTAAAAAAATAGGATTAAGAAGGGATGCAGCAAGTAAAACTCTAAATTCAATGTCTGGAGAAATAAATTGCTTAATTATCACATGTGGAACATAGTCACATGTGAATACTTTAGTAATTTATTAAATTAATTTAAAGAAAAATAATAAAGATAAGAGATAGAACTGAAAAATGTCTTGCATTTAAAAATCAAAATTTACCTCCAAACTACATTTATGAAGGTTAACATTTATGCCAATAGTCTAATACCTCTTCATGTTTTAATTATAAGATTCAGTTAATTTTTTAAAAAATTTTAAAAAAGCTAATTGTATTATTTTAGAGTATTAAAATTTATCATTTTTCTTTAAAAATATTTTTTTAACTTATGAACAAAAATATGATTAAGTAACTTATTTTACTTCCTTAACTTCTCTAAAAAAAATTAATTAATTCTTATAATTAGGGCCGGAGGTAGTAATACTATTTATGCCAATTATTGTTTTATTGTTATTTTAAAAAATTAAACTCAACATGTCAGCATTTATAACCGTTTTGTTAATATTTAATACTTTAATATTGATAATTCAATAAATTTAATAATATTATGGTGAAAGAACTAAAAACACCGGATAAGATCAAAGGGATTTTTATTTAATATTTTTAACTATTAGATTAGAAAAATTGTTTTTCTTTAATTTGTCTGTTGTTTTGAAAATTCAAGAATAATTAAAAATGCGTCTCATTATAAATATTGTGTGTGAACAAGTTAAAGGAAAAAGTGTCATATAACTTAAGATTGGAAACGCTCTAGTATATAATTAAATAAGAGTTTGAGTTAGTAAAAAGTTTGATAAGAGGAGTTTTTGAACTAATTTTTGGAGTTTTAATGGAACGGTTTTAATGATATGTAAATAGTTTTATTACATTTAATTATAATTATATTTTGTTTTATAACTGCCATTTTAATTATCATTAAGTTGTCATTAATAGCCATTATTACTGTGGAACAATCGCATGTCTTGCCTATAAAAGGCAGTGTGCGGTCTAAGTTCAAAGGCATTTGAGCCAGAGCACCGACTTTTGATGACACTGAGTTCCTCTCCTTTTTTTATATTCTTAGTTATATTAATATCTTTCTGCTATTATGTCACACTGCTTTATGTAGGAAATGTTCGTTTTATTATGGAGAGTGGTGTTTCCTAATTTACTAGTAGGTTATAGAATATCTTCTAAAAACAATGTTATTAAGTACAACTCAAAATATTCGTTAGTTGTGTTTCTGCAGGTGATGTTGATAACAATTTGTTCGGTGCCAAGTTCTGACCCCAGCACATCCAGCACCCCAAATCATTTTAGGTGTAATTTTAGGTGTAAAAGTAATTAAATCAGAGGAATTTTGGACCTTTAGTAATCGAGAGCAAACGTTAGTAACACCTACCCTTTTTCAACACCTGTGTTAATTAATAAAAAATAAAAGGTAAACGCACAACCTAAATGAATTGAAGAGGCAAGATATGAGAGAACTAATTGCACTCCTTTGTCTTCAATGCTGCAAAATACCTTATCGTCACGGCGGCGGCGAATTGAAGCAGAAGAGTCGCTAATGGGGTGAAACAGTTTTACTATAAATATACAAAAGGTGGCGGGCAAAGTTCTTGATTAGTAATAAAGGTTTGGAATCAAATTATTTCACAAAGATTGGAGGAGGGAGAGAATGAAAATGAGGGGTGGCCTTGACCTTGAGTGGAATCAAAGGATACGTTTTGTTTTGTGAGGGAAGCACAAAGTTTAAGTGGCAGGGATTGAGAGTGAGAGCGCTTGATAAAGACGGAGAATGTGTGGGGTGGACTAAAATGGGTAAATTAGGAAATTGGGATTGACAATTCTGGGGGGTCAACAAATAGCATGAGAAGCTGAACCAATTGACCTGATTGTCGGCTTGGATTAACTTTTAAAAATGATTTTTATAATTTATAAAATGAGTATATGAAAAATGATTTTTATAATTTATAAAATGAGTATATGAAAAGAGTTTCGTTGCAACAAACAGAAAAAAGAAAAAAAAGAAAGAAAGGAGCTTCATCTCAATTTGTTAAAAAATGCCCCTAAAACAACAGTTTAAAAGGTTTTTCAAACAAGCACTAATTGAACTTTGCTGGGTGTACGTTTTTCTATTTTTATTGTCTCGCCTTGTTGATTCATTTAGGGGTATGCCTTTTATTAGGATAAAATTTAGAAAAAGACTATAGAAATATATAAAAGACAGTTTAGAGCTCTAAAATCAATAAATTCCAATTCAATTTGTTGATAAGAATATGAAATTTTTAAATATTGAAATTTTGTGAAATTACGTAAATACTCCTAGATTTTCACAACAGTAGTATCTTAATTCACAATAAGAATATATTAAATTCTTAATTCACAACAATAGAGGCATTTATGGAAGCTCTGAATCGGTTGACCAAAGACTCTGGAATAGCATATGGAAGCTCAAGGTCCCTACAAAAATAAAGCTATTCATGTGGAAAATTGCTAAAGGAGCAATTCCAACCAGAGAAGCACTATGGAAGGAAAGGTGTGTACCCTCTCCTACTTGTCCTTTGTGCAAAATTGATCCTAAAACACTAGAACACCTTTTATTACTCTGTGAGAGAGCACATATAGTGTGGTTTGGCTGTGATTTGGGATTGAAAATTGATAGTAGGAATATAACCAGAGTTGATAAATGGATGGTAAACATCTTGCATGAGGAGGAGTGTAATGAAAAGGCAAAAGCTCTGATTGATTGTATACTATGGCAAATTTGGAAAGCAAGATGTGCATTTGTGTTTGAGAATAAAATGTATGAACCAAAGATGATTATACAGATTGCAACTGAACTTAATGAATCATTTTGTAAAGCAAATGGTTGGAATATCTCTGAGGAAGTAAATGAAATAACTGATGTGAACAAAATAAATAATGAACAGTCTGGACAAGTCAAAGATGGTTGTGCGGAGGTGCTGATCTGGTGTGATGGGGCATATGGTGAAAAATGGGATAACTTTGGTATAGGAATGGTAGGCCGAAATCAGGGTGGAGTTAATTTGTGTTTGGAAAGCAGACAAGTTGATGCATCTTCAGCTTTTATGGCAGAAGCATTGGCTATATTAGCAGCAATTAAATGGAGTTTACTGAAGGGAGTAGAATTTGTCAAAATAATGTCAGATTGTCTTGCACTGGTTCAAGCTGTAAACAAGAAAGCAATATGCCCAAAATGGGAGAGTTTGAATGTAGTGGAGGAAATACATAATTTGGGTAAAGCCTAAAGGAATTTCCTTTTGGTGTGGATACCGAGAAAAAGCAACCAAGCCGCTAATTGGTGTGCTAGGTCAAATATAATAGAGAAGTGCTCGAAAGATTGGGTGTCACAACCCCCTTCTCTACTGGCAAATGTCTTAGCTAAGAACTGGAACAAGGCTAGGAAGATGTGAAGATTGCTGGTTTTTACTTCTTTAGTTTTTGTTTTACTGCATTGTTAAGTAAATTCTGGTTCTGCTGTTATTACTGATAGATTGGGTCTGTACTGGGCAATAGTCTCACTGGTGCGAGTTAGACTGATGTAGAAGAATTTTACCTGAAGAAATGAAATGAAAGGTTCTGTTTTCCAAAAAAAACAATAGAGTCATTTATGTAATATGTATTTAAACTGATTTGCTGTGAATTGAGATACTCTTGTTGTGAAAATTTAGGGCATTTACGTAATTTTACAAAATTTCAATTCGAAAATTCCAGATTCCTACCCCCAGACTGAACTGGAATTTGATGATTTCGGAGGTCTGAACTAGGGGTGTGCAAATTCGGGATCGGCACCTGGATTTGCCACTCTCGGTCCTAGTCTCATGTAGACATCGAAATCTGGAAATTGATCCTGATCTTGCGAAAATCCTAGCATCCCGGGATTGGGATTTTCTCGATTTCCTGGTCCCAAAACTTTTCTTTTTTTAAAAAAATTATATAAAATAATTATTTTATATTTTATTGTTAAAAACAATCATTTAACAACTAATAATACCATAATAATTACATAAATTAATCTAAATTTTAAAAATAATGTTTATTGTTATTATTTTTATCTTCATTATTATTTTTATACAGTATATAGTAAAGCTTAGTATCACAATATATACGGTTTAATTCAAACTAAATATGTTACACTCATATTTTGAAAAGATAACTTAATTAATAGAGGTAAGAATACACAAATAAAATGATAATTTAATTTATAAGATAAAAAATTAAAAATATGAGACCAGATCATCCTGAGATCACCCTTGGTGATCCTAATCCTGGTCTTGGAATTTCTTGAGATTAAAATCCCAGGATCAGGCCGAGAGTACCGAAACCGGGATTTTTTGCACACCCTTAATGTTCACACAGCTTTAATTCAGGGTCGGTTTGGATGAATGATATAATAAGTAATTTATTTTTATAAATAGTTTATCAGAAGTGACTTATAAAAATAAATAAATTATTAAAAGTAAATTGTATTTGGATGAGGTAGCAGAAGTGACTTTTTTTCATAAGTCACTTGTGTTTAAATAAGTAGAAAAGTGACTTATGATGATTTTTTTTAAAGTTATATGTTAGAAAAAAATGTTGTCATGTATGTGAAATAATAATACTGATGTAATATATGGAGTAAGAATTTTCTTTCCACATTGTCCCTATTAATGTTGGGGGAAAAATAATAATAATATAGTACTCAAATTAACTCTTCATTTGTAATTAAGATAACCTATGCATCCCTAACTAGATGATCTCTCATTGTACCACTCATGTGGTTTATTTGGGTCAAACTTCTACTAGATAAGTTCCTTCTTTAAATTGATTATCATTATCTTTAGTAGTGGTATTTTCTCGTTCCCCTTTCCTGAAATAATTATCCATTTGATAAATTATTTAGGGGATTATATTCTAACATAATAATTTTAAATTAAATTGAAAGAGTTAATATTAGGTAATGAATAAATAAATGTTAATAGTAAAGAAGTTTTCTAAAATTATTAAAAAAGGAAGAAAAATGAAATAGTTTTGGTGCCTGATTAGTTTTATTATTAGTATTTTGTACTATTATTAATTTAACTCTTCCTTCTTGCAGAGAGAGAACACAATGGAACAATAGTTTCGGCACCGTTTGACAAGAATTTGTGGGTTTTCAAAGAAGGACCAGAGAACATGATGGAGCCACAAGAAGTAGCAGCTGCCGTTGTCGACCCAGGAGGAGGAACCGAACTGAACGAAAAGGATTGGAGATGCTATTGTATATGTTGTTTCTCTTCTTTTAGGAGGCTTCGTCACTGTTCCTCTTCTTGCAAAGTCGACGATTGATGGCAGACCACAAAATTGCCACGCCGCCGCAACCCATGCCGGAGAAGACAACCATTGCCATCGTCAACCAGCAAGAAGAGAGATCCACACCACTTTCTGATGACGCTCACCGAAACTGAGAGAGAGAATCTGAAACTCACCGACCGTGAGAGCCCATGAGGCTGATGGCGGACCAGCTTCTTCCCACAACCAGATCTATGAACGCTACTTATTTTCTTTCGCCAATGCCAACAACACTCTAACCAGACAGGCCGTTAATTTAATTTTTTTTATTTATAATTCCCAACAAGCGATCGCTTTTACATTACAGGGGCGATTCTAAGCAGATTCCTCGGAATAATCCTCTCCTTACGTACTTATGCAAGCTTTCTCATTCCACATCACAGCTCAAAAGGGCCCCATTTTGACTTTTTTTTTTTTTTTTAATACAGATGGCAAGCTAAACTTAAAATAATTATATAAATTGAGAATGGTCCTCATGAAACTGTTCATGTGGCATAAGACCACGTTCTAATAAAACCAAAAAATCACATTTAAGAGAC
>JBAGKO010015388.1:0-11382 GCA_037177275.1 Acacia concinna | reverse complement strand
TTAACTTTCTTAGGACTTTCTTAGGATTCTCCAAAAGGCCCTTATAATTAGGACCGGAAGGAGTACTATTTTTCTTTTTATCAAGTTTTGAAGTGGATGCTAAATTCCTAGAAAATGCTGAAGATGAGGTCTTCATGAAAGATGAGTAAGAATCAATTTCTTCCTTTGTTAATGTTGGATCCACAGAATTTCTCACGACCCGGAAATGGCGATCACACACAACAATAGCAGACATGTCCTCTCTTAGAGCAACGATTCCAGCTTCCTTGCATAAAAGATTACTATGCTAATTAAATTGTTCTAATTAGCTTTTCAATCTATTGTTCAAAACTATTAAAGAAAATAAATGTTTTCTAATTGGCTTTTAAACTTTTTACCATAGTAATCTTTTATGTTTGAGTTTTGATTTTTTATTACCATGGCAGATTATTTAAACAATAGTATACATTTGGTTCAAAAATCGGCGTGTTATACCACACTCACTCTAATATTATGCAACACCTCTTAAAATGTCTCAACTTCTCAAATGTTTTTTTTTTTAATTTTTTATATATCATTATACTTTACATAAAATTAGGGATGCAATTTTGAAATTTTTAGGATATTTCAGAGAAAAATAACTTTAAATGGACATTATATATTTATTTTTAAAAAATCATTAAAAATTGAAAAACACACTTTTTTTTTTTCATGTAAGATATTAAAATGTTACTAATTTTATATAGAATATAATGATTAAAAAAACATTTTGAAGGTTAGGGTATTATTGGACACCCCTTGCCTTAGATCACGTGACAATAGGAAATACTTAATGATTTATCTTCTTTGCCTCATCCCTGATAGATTTCACGCCTGACCATATATTCAACTGAGGCCTATTAGCTTGAAGTTTGGGAACAAATTGTTTCCACATTTGCATCTATCATGGTTCACTTTCACCCATTTCCCATCTTTCTGCCTTAAGATGTGTCAGCCCAGCTTTAACAACTAGAACCAGTTCACACAAGATTCACTAGAAGCCCAAATCTTTGTTTCTCTAACATCTTGAATCTCTCACTTTTTATTGGGCTTCTAGTGATTATTCTCATAATGCCGTAAAGAGAATCTTGGATTTGTTACGACTGTTGGTGGATGGCATGGATATTGGGTGGGTTTGAATAAACACTTGCAACTTTCAATTTATTTGACTTTTGCAATCTTCAATTTGAGTAAAAATTGGATATTGGAATGTAATTTATGTTTAGATTGACTTTACCAATAGGGGTTGGTCAGTGGAAGGGTTTAGTTCCTCATAACATAGCGAACCAATATTCAAATTCCAACTGGAAGAGGTGCCCACATTTAGTGCTTAACAATGCATCGAACAAGATCGCCTCCAAAAGGAGGATACTTGTGCTTAGCAAAAAAAAAAAAAAGGGTTGACTATTGTAAAATAAAAGTCATGTCATAAACTAAGAGTCCATTTGGTTCAAACCCATACATGTCTGCAATGGTAGTTATGATTGCATTACTAAGATAAGAGTGTTTGATTGTTCTTTAGCATAATAATAGAGTTTACTAGGGTAATGATGATTACCAAAAAATTGATAATCCTCATTCATCCCTCTCCCCCTACAAATATTCATTACTATCATATATTACATAGTTGAAAAAGGTTCAATTTACCTTTTAATATTAAAACATTTTGAACATCAGACATCAATCTCTCTAAATTGAGAGAAAAACTGAAATGAATAAGAGGAAGAAGAAGCTTTTGATAGAGAGAAGGGAAAAGAGATATATAGAACATAGGGTGATAGAAAAGTCAAATATTTGAAATGAATTAATTGAAGAACTGTACAATCAGAAGCCTTATATCATGCTTGACAGCTGACCCAAATAGTAACTAACTATTGTTACTCTGTTACAAGACACATTAATTAGAATACAAGCTAAACGAAATTTAAATAACATGCTAATACCCCCTCAAGTTGAAGAGTGTAAATTGTACATTCCCAGCTTGGACAACAATATAGAAAATGGCTTTGGATCCAATGGTTTAGTATATACTTTAGCCTTGAGTTTCTCTCGAACCAAATGACAATCAAGCTCAATGTGCTTGGTACGCTCATGAAACGTGGGATTCGCTACAATGTACCGGGCTGGCTGATTATCACAGTAAACTAAGGCAGTAAAAGGATGAGGAATGTGCAAATTAGCCAAGAGATAAAGTAACCATTGAATTTCACAAGTTAAAGTGGCAAGGGCTCTATATTCTGCCTCTGAAGATGACAAAGACACAATACTTTGCTTCTTAGATCACCAAGAAATTAAAGCATCCCCCAAGAACACACAATATCCTGTAATAGAGCAACGAGTATCCAGACATCCTACCCAATTAGAGTCACTAAAACACTAGAGTCTCAAATCAGAAGTAGAAGGAAACAGAAGTCCTTCACGAGGGGGAGATTTCAAATAACAGAGAACTCTGTGTGCTGCACGTAAGTGTAAATCAATCAGACATGACAAAAATTGATTGAGCTATTGAACTACATATGATATATCTAGTCTAGTATTGGTTAAGTAAATTAGGCGCCCAACAAGACTATGATATTCAATAGGATCAAGTAATGGTTTACCAAGGTCTCTAGAAAGTTTAGATAATTGATGCATGGGAGTGTGGAGAGGCTTGGACTCTAAAAAACCAAAATCACTTAAGATATCAAGAGTAAACTTCCTTTGATACACAGTGAGACCCTGTTTGGAATGCAATTTCAAGATCCAAAAAAAATTTCACATCACCGAGGTCTTTGATCTTGAATGCATTATCAAGTAAAGACTTGACACGTTCTATTTCTGACAAATCATTCCCAGCTAGTAAGACATCATCTACATATACTAAAAGGGCTGTGAATGAATGATCAGTGTGCCTAACAAAAAGAGAATAATTTGCCTTGGATTGAACATAGCCATAAGAGACAAGAGCACTTGATAATTTGGAATGCCATTGGCGACTCGCTTGTTTCAAACTATAAAGTGATTTTTGCAACTTACAAACGAAGTTAGGAGAAGGAGAATGGAAACCAAGAGGAACCTCCATGTAAACCTCTTCCTCTAAGACACCATGTAAAAATGCGTTATTGACATCAAGTTGTTTAAGATGCCAATTCTGTGAGGATGCTAGAGCTAACAATAATTTGACAATGGTTAACTTTGCAATGGGAGAAAAAGTTTCTAAGTAATCAATATCTATGGTTTGTGTGTAACCCTTAGCTACCAATCTAACCTTGGCCCTCTCAAGACTCCCATCAACATAAAACTTATTCTTGTATACCCATTGATGAGATCAAAATTGTCACCTTCTGAGCCATTAAGATGTGATTGCATCTAATAATATAGTATAGTGCACAACCCAATCGTTCTTCTCGAGAAGTGCTTATTGGTAAAGTCCTAGAAATTGGCTTTTTAATGAAAACATTATGAAATGGGTAAAGGAAATTGAGGTTTTCACAAGATTTGTTAGTGCAAGGGTAAATTAAAAGAAGTGTAGATAAAATAAATATTTTTGGTATTTTCAGTATATAAAGGAAAATTTGGATAAAAGGGAAATGATGAAATAGTCTCTTGATAATGGGGATTTAGCTATCATTGCTCTTTTAAAAGATAATTAGGGAGTTTAAATCTCTAAGTTCAAATCAAAACCCCAAGCAATCACTTGGGTCCAATGTATTAGTTAATGATAAACTTCCCTTAAATCTAAGTTAATTTAATATTACCTAATCCATCGTTAAGAACCATTTAGAGTGCAATTGGATGGATAAAGTACTATCCTCAGACTGTCAACTAACAATCTGAGGATGTCATGCGCACAGAAAGAACATAAATAATTATTGATAAATTACTGAACACAATATTTGATATATGTCTATGATATTGTCCAAAAATGACCACAACCGACCAAAAGCAATACAGAGTCTAAGATCATAATTTACAATCATAAATCAAATCTCACAAATATGTAGAAATTCTTAAATCTAGAAAACCCTAACATAAAATGAAATAAAGCTTAGAATGGAAAACTACTCCCCTATGAAGCTCGTTGAGCTCAAGCTACGTCCTCCATCACCAAGAGGCTAAGAGTTTAGCCTCTTATGTCTTCGAAACCGATGCAATCGCTCTGACTATGAGACATCCATGAGTGAAGTTGAAATAGGGTTGGAAAGGTGAAGAAGAAGGTAATGGGAAGGGTTTAGATGATCTGGGATGGAAGAAGATGATAGGAACATGGAAGAAATAAAGGTCTTTGGCTATGGATGCAAGGAGGAGATGAGAGGAGATTTTGGGTGGTTCCTGACTGCAAATCTGTAGATTCAAGACCTGGGGTTCGTGGTGGCTGCTCCCCTTTAAATAAGGGTTTTAAAAACCCTATTCTAAAACACGTAGTTTCACTTAGGGGCTCAGGTCAAGACCTGGGAAGGCAGAAAGCAACCTAGGTCTTGATTGGAGCTTAGGTCGCGACCTCAAAAGACAGACAACACTTCAGTCTTGACTTAGCCTCCAAAACGCAGATCTCCTCATAAGGGGATCTAGGTCGCGACCTCAACATTCCAAGTCGCGACTTGGAGAGGCAGAATACTCCAATATGTGCTTTGGCCTTTAGAATTTGATGGTTCCATCAATGCTTTGTTTTGAGTCTTAAATTCTTCTCCGATTGCTTGAAAATAACAACAAAGATTCTTGTAAAGACCAACTAAGCAATATTTGATAAGGAGGTAGACTTTTGACCCCTTTTACACTTAAAATAGCATAATGCAATGCATGAACACATGTAATCTAAAAGCTATAAATGCAATGCATAATAAGGGTAAAAGTGTTGCAATTCACTAGAAAACTTTTAAGAAAACCATGTAAATATAATGTTCTATTAGGATGCATGAAAGAAAAAATAACGCTACTACTTGGATTTATCCAAAAGTAAGCAATTTGATTTCAAGTTCTTTTATTGATCATCGTTTTAGATACGTGCTTATTACTTTTAATCATTCTCTTTTGGTAGTGCCCTCAACAAGTAGGGAGAACTGAGTGTGGCTATTATGTTCTACTTTACATGTATAATATAATTCAAAGTAAACAGATTGTAGATTTTGAAGAGGTAATCACTTCCTCATCCTCAGTTGATAATACTTTTACTATATGAATTGTTCACCCTTCATTTACTTAACTGATGTATCGTAGCATTCTAATTATTTTTCAATTTGCAGATTTTCAATAGTGATGACTCTTTCCTTGCAGACAACATTGATACAATTCGAGACCTTTTGGTGAGATATCTTCTTAGAATGATGGATGATGAGTAAAGTTCTTGCCATAAGTTCTTACAAGTTTTATCAGCTTTTATGTCGATTATATGCCGTATATATAGTTACTTTGATTAGCTACTGCATACTATATTAGCTAATGCTGTATGTTTATTTAGTAGCAATTGACTAAATATTTGTTTAAGTTTATTGGTTGGATATCTATTTAAGTAAATTGGTTTAATATTTATTTATATAGGCTGGATAATATTTCTGTACAGAAAATCAATGGGCAATGAAAAAAATAGGTGTAAAATTTCTTTTAAAAAAAGGTTTTTTAACGTCCACATTTTAAATTGATGACGTCGTATGTGCACGACATCCCAAAATTGCATTAACAGATGTGGTATGGTAGCTAGTTTTAGTGCCTACCACGTCCTAAATTTAAAAATTGGGATGGATATACCATGGTGTGTCCAGTGATGGGACATAACACATCCCAAAACAAATATATTTAAATTTGCGACGCGGTATATCCCACATAGCATATTTCAAATTTAAAATTTGAGATGTTGTATGTCGCTTTTCACATCTCCAAAATTTTGGATGCCGTTTCTTTTTTTTTCCTACGTCCCCCAGATACACATCTCCTAAAAAGGGATGTTAAAAGCCCTAAAAATAGACGTTAAAAACTCTAAAAATGGACGTTAAAGATGTTTTCTGTAGTAGTGATGGCATTGCACCATGGTGCACTTATCTCAAATACACATGAACTAAATGTTTTCTGTAGTAGTGATGCCAATGCACCATGGTGCACTAATCTCAAATACACACGAACTAAGTCGAATGTCATTCACAGGATTAATGATAGTGAGGCTACTATTTTTCAAGTCCTTGAGCTATTCATTTGAAGCATATCATGTTATTGTCATGTTATTTTTTAATAGTGAAGATGGTGCTGGTAAGAATAAAAACAAACTTACTAACAAGAATTCACAAAGTTCAAATGCATAGATTTTTAACATTGATCTTTTTAAGTGGCACCATGTTTGTAGGAAACGCATAATACACTGGAAGTGGCGAGCTCATCACTTCAGTGCCACTTGCATCATTGTAACATAGGCCCTTCGGTCAAATATACTTGAGCCAAAGCGAGATGCATCCAAACACTATATTTTCAATAAGTAACTTAACTTTAGAAATTAAGTAACTTTAAGTTACTTTTTCATGCATCCAAATACCCTCTTTCCTATTTCAACTTCACCAATGTCATTGCACCACTAATCTCAAATACACATGAACTAAGTCAAATGCCATTCACAGGATTAATGATAGCGAGGCTACTATTTTTCAAGTCCTTGAGCTATTCATTTGAAGCATATCATGTTATTGTCATCTTATTTTTTGTGCTTGTAGGCTCCATTGGAGTATCATGTCAAGTCACTTGAAGCATTACAATTTAGTCAAGTATTCACGACTAGTAAATCATATCACCACTTGAAAATATATTAAAGACATTGAGACAATTGTTTTGAAAAAAGGAACTTTTATTACAATAGAATTACATTACATTGTCTCCTCATAAACTACTCCTATGTTACAGCATGTTACTGGTACATGTTCGCAAATGAACTTTAATCCTCCTAAATGAAGTCATCCAGTTAAGCTCTTCGCATTCCAACTCCTTTTGCTTCCTTTTGTACCAACCACTGCCTCTCCACTTGTTCTAACCCCAACTTCCAGTAGATACACTTGATAATGGGTGATCTTACGACAGGAGGGGATCGGAAATTACGTCAAAAATTCCCATCTAGATCAGGATTGGGATTTCCTGAGGTCAGGATCTGGAATTGCTGAAAAGCCCCCCTCCAATTTTGTCCCCCCTATTTTTTGAATTTTGCTCAATTTTGACAGAAATTGGCCTAATTTACTATGTTTCCTTTAATCCAATACAAATATATAATAAGACCAATATCATATTGTAACAAATTAGTCCAATACAAATATATAATTTGTCCAATGCACATATTTAAAGTGAATTAAAATTACGAATTCATCAATAATTTAATATTCTCAATCTTTTAATGTTATGCTTTATTTGACATAGATACTCTGAGTTTAAAAACATTTAAACATATATTTAAATGAAAAAAATGTGTTAATATATAGATATATATATTCAGGATCAGAAAGTGACATTCTTGATCCCGATTCGATCCCAAATAAATTTTTTCCCACTCTCAAAATTTCTAGTCATGATTGCTCGGGATCGGGACGAGAGATTCTTAAGCACCCCTACACTTGAGCTTCTCTATTTGTCATGTAGCTCATTTTGTTCATAACTCAGATTGATTCCGCCTACTACTTTGTTTTTGAACTGCAATTATAAAGTTTCACAGTATATAGCTATTGTAATTATCTACAACAATGCATTACGACAAAAGTGCAAAATATATTAAACTTGTAAAGTCCTTTTTATGCATGTTATCAATTCCAGTTCATACTAAGTTTTCTTTGTGATCATAAATCAACCTAAAGTACATGATTAAATCAGTAGAATAAAGACACATAATGCCTCCTTATTGTTTACAAACAAAGCCAGTAATTTCATCTGATGCAGTATTACAAATGCTACCAGGGAGTTCATATGATGCAGGATTGATGGGTTCAAAGATTGAGTTGAAGTTGGACAATCAGAATTGCTGCCAATTCTAGACGCAGTTTTGGATATACTAGTTTCATTCCACTCATCAAGGTGAACATTGGTAGGGACACATGGCATTTTATCAGAGTCAAATTTTCAATCTTTCTAAAAGACTATGATATCATCTCATCTACATCTGATTCATCACCGTTAATGTAACATTACTATTGGTTTCTTAATTCTGATCACACAGCTCAAGTATGAAAACCAAAACATAGAAAGTACCAAGATCCATAAAACATTGACCAGAAATAGAAATAGCATATATTACACATGATTATATTGATCTTTCTATTAAGGGAGACACTTGAAGCATTGTAAAGACCAAGAAATCGGCGGTGTGGAAGAATGGCGCGTTACCTCTCTTCTCTAAATGATGGTGCAGATCTAAGCGACAACAGGCGATTGCGAAGAGGACAACAGTAGGCAACGGCCATAAAGGACTACACAAGAATGATGGGCGGTGCTGAATGAGATCTAATGAGGGCAACTTATTTGGTTTTTTTTATTACATAACATTGTTCATTTTTTATCCAATATGCAGTCACTTTGTCTAAATGAAGGGGATACCTTGGTGCCACTTTCAAGGTGCTGTTGCCATTAAAGTCTAAACTATCTAGGAATTGAGTGCACGCATACAGGATTTCACCATTGCTAGTAAAGAAATTGGAATGCTTGTTTAGTCACAGCAAAGAAGGGACAGAGAAAATTTTGTGGAATTATATAGTATTCTGCTGATGTGATACAAACTTTCCTGCTCCCCTCGAGATATATCAAAAGATGTTCACTGATCCTCTTTCTACAGGACAAATAATAATTAATGATGATGACGACGACAATATAAAAGGAAAACAATTAAGAGGAGAGAATGTATGAAGACTTCCATCAAGTTCCCAAAAGAAGGAAAGGCGATTCTTGCCCTTCCCTTTCTCCTCCATTCCTCGTCTCCTCTCGTATCCTTGCCAAAAGAATGTGTCCAAAGCAACTTCCCCCAACATCAACCGCCTCTAAAAAGAACAAATTGAATTTTGATCGGACCCCAAGATCAACTTGGTCAGATTATGAACAGTGTACAAAGATTACTACACACTCCAGACACATCCCATAAATTTCTTTCTTCCATCCAAAAATTGAGAAATCCCTTCCCCAATGCCATTTGAAACTTTCGGCCGTGGTTTGCTGACTTTGCCCTTCCGTTCCCAGGATGCCCCCAAAGGCAAAATAGCAACACAATTATTGCCTCCATTGGAAGGATCCGTCTTTCTCGGCAAGAACTTTCTTCCAATTCATTAAATTCTTTATTCAGATGGGTTTTCCTCCTTGTTTGCTGTATGCACAATGTTTGCTCGGTGAACAACAAAGAGCTGCCATTTTACTCGCCTGCAGGTTGTTTCTGCTCTGCTGGCTTCACTTGAACTACAGCCGGCACAGCATACGAGAAGTTGGTATGAACAAACTGATGGTGGTTGCCAGCCGAATGTGCGGCAAAGGGCGCAGGATGATGCAACAAACCATGGGTTGGTAAGCCTCCACCTTTCATATTGTTTGCAGTAGCAGCAGCAACCTTGGAAGAATCAGTAGAGCTGGTATTAATAATTGTAACTGCAGGACAAAAGGACAGCATGCCACTTGAGGTAGAGCCTGAAGAGCTATGTCGTTGCATATGAGGATCAAGCCCACGCCTTTGAAGATAGTAGCCACTTGCAGCTGAAGTTGTAGACGTAGAACTAGTTGATTGTGATCCTTGAGGATGCATATAAGAATTTGGGAAGAAATGCGGTGCCTGCTGTGACGTTTGCTTAGATGTTTGCTGAGGCTGTTGCTGTTGTGGCAATTGAGATTTCATCCCAGAACCGGAAGATGTAGTCAGCTGAGGGCCACTGAGGATTGATGGTACATTCCTCCCACCAACAGGTGAGGACTTCCGACTTGGCACAACCTGTGAATTTTTGGTTTGCTGAGTTGATAAGGAAGAGGCATGGCCACCCTTATTGCCAGTTGATGTTGATGTCGTCCTTGGGCTACCGGCACTTTTGGACATTGAGGAAGTTGTGGGGGAAGCGACCATGACTGGAGGAGACGAAGAATGGGTAGAACATGAAGGTTGCCCCTGGGTTGCAGTGGAAGATTTTGCATTCACTGCAAAAGATATCTGAGTGTGAGCTTGCTGGGAACGAGCCTGCTGCTGAGGAACAGTTTTGACGGATGCAGATGGTGTTGGTGCCATAGATGGAAGAGACTGGGAAGCTGCTGGCCTTACAGAATTCTTCCACTGGGAAGCAGTGCTGCAGCTTTGTGAGAGGTTTTGAGGATAAGCAGATACAGAATTCGTGAACTTGGTGGCTACTGAAGATGTTGCGGGAAGGTGATCAGAATATATGCTGCCATTGCTTGTGGATGGTGTCTTACTTCGAGCAGCAGGCTGGTGTTTTGGAATCTGGATTATTTGGGGCTGATGTAGCTGGCTTCGTTGCATCTGCTGCTGAGAAGCAGCAGCACTGGCGCTGATGGCAGCAGGCATGACAGAAGCTGTAGTCCGGGATGGAGCAGAACCAAGGCTCAGATTTCGTGCAGAGCTATCAAGGACATTGTTACCAGTTATTGCAGATACAGATGGATCAGACGCATCCTGCCTTGAGAATGCAATGGATTGTCCCACAGGTGCAGGAACTTTTCCTCCTGTTGATTTTCTGTCATCGTCTGGGATTGAAGAATCACCTGTTTTGCCTTCTTCAGATCCACGATAATTTTTCTTCTGCTGAGCAGCTTGAGCTGCCATTATCTGAAAGTTATGACTCTGTAAAATTGGATGATTCTGGGCTATTGATGAGAGGTCAAGACCAGTGGCAGCACTCGCACCATTAACAGATGCAAATGACATGGCAAATGCCTGAGAAGCTGCTTCAATTCCAGCCTTTGCACCAGTATGCTGCTGATACTTCTTTTCACTGTGACCGCCATTAGTGACAGTAGCAGTACCAACACCACCACTTGCGGGAGGTGTCATCATAGCAAAGTTAGGTGGCTGCATCGGTATTGTGAAATTTTGGCCATATACACTCATAGTAGCTCGAGACAGCCGACTATCTGCAGTAGAAGGGCTATCTTCACCGCACATCTCAGATTCAAGTCGTGATGGATGAGAAGCATGGTGGTTCTGTAAATGCTGCCTGTGCTGCTGCAGCTGCTGCTGCTGCAACGGCAGTGACTGTGATGGCTGGTTATTAGATGAAGCAGGAAAACCTTGCACGCCGACACCACCATTTGAGCCACTAGCATTGGGCTTTTGTTGATTCTGCAAGTGCTTTTGGGAAGAAGATCCACCAGACATACTAGCATTTTGATGCCCCTGTTGATTCTGCTGTGATTGAGCAGGAAGTTGCTGCTGCTGAAGCTGTGAAG
>JBAGKO010015330.1:0-11384 GCA_037177275.1 Acacia concinna | reverse complement strand
ATGGGTTTTGTATCCGCCTCATGAACCAACCTGCAAACTCTCCTGATTTGAACATCCTTGATCTTGGTTTCTTTAATTGAATACAATCTCTATAATATAAGGAATCGCATTACAGCAGTGATAAAATTGTTTGATTCATTTTCATCCATCAAGTCTAACAAAATATTCTTAACACTTCAATGTTGCGTGTTAGAAATCATGAAGGGAAAAGGTTCCAATAAATATAATCTTCCACATATCAGAAAAGATGTCATGGAAAATGAAGGCTCACTGCCTAATCAAATAAAGTGTGATCCAAAGTTAGTACAAGATGTAATGGAGTATTTGGGTAATTTTTCCTTTCTTTGAGTATTTGTTCCATTTCATTGGTTAATGTGTTTTTATGCTTCTTCTTGTTGCCATCTCTAATCATAGCATAACAAGACATTAAGGATGTTAGTTACCATCAAAATCTTAAGATTTAAAAGCTTTCAGTGATCCCAAACTTAAGAATGAGCAAAATTCAAGTAAAGCTTTTAGCAGGTCTAAAACTTAATGTCTTCTTTGATGGTGCATGGCCGGTGGCCTTTTCATCTCTAGCAAGTGATGTTGTCTCCTTCCCTTGACCATCCGTGAATTTGAATGAATCTGTATTTGATTCAAACTTATTTATCTAATTTATTTCCCTTCCAAAAAGCTGGCGTTTTTTTTACAAGGGACCAAATGCTTATGTCCAAGCATTGTCCTTTAGGTTAGGTAATCAAAGCTGAAGTTAGATAGTCCTAGTGATTGTTGAGTGTTCATATCCATTACCTGAGAATCTCTTGGATCCATCAGTTTGGGAAATTGAAGCTTTTGAGCCATTCGTTTTGTTTCTTGTCTTTGATAATGATCTCTGTGTCTTTTTCTGTTGTGCGATTTTTGGAATCTCTTGGTTGCTAGCTGTAAATGCAGTAGCTGCAATAGAAGTGACATGGTCCAAGTCTCCAAATTCATAACCTCGATTCATTTTCTTTATGAACTATCTCTTAAACCAATTCTGACCCTTCTTCTTCTCTGCAAAAATTACCCCTAGCATATGTCAACATTAGCCTCATTGATTATTTATTCAGAAAAAGAGAAAAAAAAAATACAACAACCCCACTGTGTTCTCTGATATCTCAAATAGAAAGTTTTTCTAATGGACACGGTAGATGAATAGGAGGTATGGTATAGGTTTATTGACAAGCAACGTTACTTGCTTAGTGCTTTCAGAAATTATGAATCTTGTATACGAGGTTGACCATTTTAAATGCCCGCAATTTGTTTGTCGAAATATTTTAAGAAAAAGCTGCTATTACATCCAAATGAGTTGCCAAGCTGATTCTGCCTTTGTCTTCAAATTCTGCTATTACATCGCTGAAAATTTATGGTTGTGCTGGATATATTAGGAACAGAATGGGACGTGAATCTGCTACTAGGGAAGCGAATGATGATGATGATGTTGCTGTTACGTAGCTAAGCACTGTAGTTGTTTAGTTTCTTTTTTGTTGTTTTTATTATACCAAGTCATCTTTAAAAGAAAAAGAAAAAAAGACGATGTAAAAATAATACTGAGGCATTTCTTGATGTTTTTCCATATTACAAACAGTAATGCACTTGTTTATATAGCACTATTTTAGTCTTTTTCTGAGAGAATGAAATCCACAATATCATTATTGTAGTTGATGGTCATTATTTGTGGAGAATTTACATATTCACAAAGTCTATAGATGATTTTTGACATTATTTTATACATTTTTTAAATTAAATGAGTATTTAAAATGATTTTTTTACGAAGATGCCAATTTATAGATCTGAAATAAATTTTCTAAGCAAGTTTGACCGGTAGAAATTAAAAATTATGCCCCTATTAGCGAGATTCAAAATGTCATCCTTCATTTATGTTTTGAATATTTGAATTGATTTTAAAAAAAAATACTCCAACAGAAGAAAAATGAGGAAAACAGGAAAAAAAAACTTGTTTTATTTGAAATTAAAATAAATAATGCTCCAGCAAAAAAATAAAAAAAAATTATTCGAAATTAAAATAAAAATTCTATTACTGGTCGCAAAAAAAAAAAGAATTGTTATTAGGTCATAATGTCAATTCACGGTCCGGGGGGAGTACTCTATTAGAACTGACATTATGCCAAACTTTTTTTTTTTTTGAGTGAATTGAAAAAGGATGAGAGAGTATAACGTCAATAAGAATAAAGAGGATAAAAAAATTCAGGGCGGGGCCCCCAATGTTTACATCACCCTTTTTTAATATGAAAATGAAAAATCATACACTTTCAAATAGTTAAGGGAGGGGTGAGGGAGGGTAGTTTGGGAAAAGAGTATAAATATGAGAGATAAAGTGGATATAAGTCTTATAGTTAGAACTAAATCAAAGGTCAAATTAAGTCTTACAAATAAGAATGAAATGAGTAATATATATTAAATAGATAAAGTTAGAAAGTTGTTTTGAAGAAAAAAAGTTAAAAAGTTATTAAATTCTGTCTTTTATATGGTAATATCGAAATGTTTAGGAAGGTTGACATTTAGTAATACTAGTAATAATTATTTTACTCTTTCAACAATGCAAACTACTTTTAATAAAAATACTTTTAACTACTTTTTCAAATCCTTTGTGAAGTTGACTAGGGAAAACTCATTTGGGGTACTTATATATTATCACACAATTTTTAATTTGATAGCTGTGTTTGTTTTCTCTTAATTAAATTATTAAGTGTGCTTTGTTAACATCGTTAGGTATTGTAGCTTTGCTCTCTTAGCATTGTTAGTCTATATACATTTATTAATTATACTAAAGGAGTAAAATTAAAACATTTCATTTAGAAAAAAACATACACGTACTAAATTAAAAATTATGTGAAAGTATAAATATCTATAAATAAACTTTCCCAATGTACTATTATATTAACGACTAGAATGGTAAGTCGTTTCTAACTAATTCACACATAACAATAAAAATAATTACAAATATTAATTTTATAATGAAATTTAAGTAATTTCCAATATTACTCTTATTAACTACATAAACTAAATCTAAACATTATATTAATCTCTCTTTAATATATATATATATACTCCCTATGTTCCTATTTATAAGACCCTTTTGGAGAATCCTAAGAAAATCCTAAGAAAGCTAATTATATTAACATAATTTGAAGAAAAATGACAAACTTTCATATCTTAAAGTAATGTAATTATCTTTATTAGGATATTCTTAGAATTCTCTAAAAATGTCTTATAAATAAGAATAGAGGGAGTATTTAATATGAGCATATATATATGTGGGCAATATCTAAATATGATCCAATAATAATAGATCTAATATAACAATATAAAAAAATGTTTTAATATAAAAATATATTTTTTTCAGCAAATTATTAATTGTCTTTTTTTCCAACTAAATTAATAATTTTCTGTCATCATAATCTCATAGATTAACACTATAATTATACATATATATAAACTTTATTTACTAATTAAGTACATGAACGACATGGCTCTAAATTTTGATATTTTATTTTATCTAACATATATGAATATACTTGTGCAAAGCATTTTCATTAAGGAAATACTTGTCCATATTATAGTTAAGGAAAGGAGAAACCTTAGGTCTAGAACTTGATATAATGAATATTAGGTCTCGACTGCCATATAGATTTTTAAACATATAAACAAAATGTCTGTCTTCCTCAAGCCTTGATATTTTCTATGAATAAAACAGAGAAAACCCTATTTTCCGTGAAATCCCCCAAATCCAAAATGTACCTAGCTATCCCTTCTTCAATATTGTCTATTGTGTTCTCACAAGAATTACCCTCTGTGATGTGAATATAAACTTCTAAGCTTGTGAGCCAAAAATATGGGGAAATGATCCAATCATAAACTACTCCTTCTAAATATAGAACTATGGGTTGTTTTGCTTATGTGTTAAGACATTGATATGGCAATATTTTAGTGAAACCATATATTCATTATATCAAGTACTGGATTCATTATATCAAGTACTGGCCTTAAGTTTTCTCTAGAAAGAAAATTCAGTCCTATATAACTCTGTTTGTCAACTTTAATTATTGTTGTGCAAGAAATGACCCTTTATAGAAAATAAAATAAAAAATTATAAATAAAAATATTCTTTGTAATTGAGTTAACTCTTCTTTTTTTTTTTTGGAATCTGACTTCTCTCATTTTCTTTTCCTTCTACGGCCCGTCCTTTTCCCCCTTTATGATCGTTGGATCAAAATCTAATGGTTTAGATTTGATATTTTCTTCTCTTCCTTTTCTCCATTATTTCCTTATCTTCTTTGTCTCCCTTGTAATAATATTTGTATAAAATATCAAATCTAGGCCATTAGATTTTCATCCAATGGTCATAAAGGCGAAAAAGGATGGGCAGTGGACAAAAAAGAAAATGAGAGAAGCCAAGTCTCATTTTTTTCATAAGTTAAAAATTTAAGTTGGCATGTCAAGGTCGTAAAAAAGTTCGTCGAGTTATTACACCGAGTTAACAACACGGTAAATACAGGTAATGAGAAAGGTTCAAATCTTTCAGATAAATAATTCTCATCTGCAAACGGCAAATACAAGTTTTTCAAACTCAACATTAACAAATCTATAATATTGCCAACAGCCAAGTCCAGTTAATGATGCCATGAGCTGTGGCATGCACGGTGGTCCGACCACCTCAAAGTAGTCGTCAAATTGGCACTCGCACTCGACTCCAGCATTTTAAAGCGTTTCCAGTCCTGGAGGACGACCTTAAGGTCAGCAATCTTAGCGGTGATGCTCCGGCAACAGTTGGCATGCACGGTGGTGACAGCCCTAAAGTCCCTACTATCTTCACAAAACCCACTAAAGTAAAGAGTGTCCATAAACATAACCCTAAGTCCCAACTGTCTTATTATCCCATGTCTTATGAGACCATCAAGAACGTCCTGTTCTTTCTGTCCTCCGGAGCTGTCCTTCTTACCGTACCACATTTCAAACAACGAAATTGTCTTGTTGTTCGATCGAACAAAGTAGAATCCTGTGTTGATGTTTTGGTTTTCTGATCGAGGGCTTCCCAGGTAACTGTCAGTGCTTATCTGTAAGTCCTCGTTTGTATCGTTGCTTAGTCTTGTGAATGGGTTTCTCAGCCACATCACATCGCCATCCTGTTTCATTCGAAGCAATATGTTAGAAAATCACACCTTTCTTAAAAAAGGAGAACTATTTTTATGGTATCTATAGTTCCTTCCAAATTTTGATTTCGCATATGTGTTTTTCTCTCCTATTAAATCCTTTACTTGTATTCTATTAGTGCAATTAGCTTTTTACATTGTCTATCAATTCTAACCGAACAAAATTATAGGGGCTAATAGTATTTCTTTTCTTTTCTTTTTTTATACATGGGGCTAATAGTAGTTTTAACAGGAAGAAATTAAAAAAAAAAATACACATATACCATGTTAAAAATTGAATGAAGTTACAAATACTTCAAGAATGGTTTCCCAATTTTTTATTCATTTATCTCAATCCCCTATTTTTCTCATTCCAAACATACAACAATATGTGGAAAACAAGTATTTCATAGGGGTCTTAGCTGGGCAACTCTAAAGAACCAGAAATTACGCAACTCATAAAATTAGAAATAGAAATTAGTCATGGAAATAAGCTAGTATCTTTTATAACAAGGGCATAATGGTTGAGAACTCATTTAGAAAATTATTTTAATTATTTAATCTCGCATGTGTTTCACTTAAATTAAATACAGCTCGATTTCCCGTTCCAATGTTGTTCTCACACCACGTTATCTGAGAAATGATAAATCGCAATTGATAATGAAAATCTTTAAGACAAAACTGATTAAAAATTTGTAAACGCACGTGCTCACGGACGTGCCGCATGTTCGTACATAAAATAAGAAAACTTTTCAACGTACAAATTATACTTTTAGCCCTATATACACTACCCGAAGCTAAGCAACAAAAAACACATTTAAAAGAAAATTTTAGGTGGATTTGTATAAATCCACACATACAAATATTTCCAAGGTGTGTTAGGCAATTCTAAAGCAGTCTAGCTAAGCTAACAAGAGAAGATTCTAAGACGAGTTAGGTAAGTCAAGTCAAGAATAGTAGTGCAGGACCATGAAAAAGAAATTAGGCATGGAATTCATGTATCATCAATAGTTGTCCTGTAATATTCTCTGGGATTTCCTCTCCATTTTTTTAGGAAAAAAGACAAATAAATACCCTATAAATATAAAAAAACTTTGAAAGATTACTAAAATTTGGTAAATGACAAACGAGGGGCAGAAAATTGATCAGTTTTAGTCATTCTCTGCTCAGTTTTAGTCATTCTCTGCTCAGTTTTAGTCATTTCCTATTCAGTTTTGACCAGAGTCCCTCATTTATCATTTATCAAATTTGAGTCATCTTTTTAGAGAGTATTTATTTGTCTTTTTCCCTTTTTTTTTTTAATAAACGACACTACAACGTTGATTATTTGGTGTGAACTATGATCCTTAATATAAGTGCTATTTAACTAATTTGAATAAACTAAAGAAATTAATTATGATAATTATTTGTAACAAGTATGACTTGATTTTTCTAAAGTATCATTTTTAATCATCACTACCTTGCATAGATCCTCCCTTGACATGGGTAATCAATTGGAATACCTTAAGTAAGAAATTATAAATCTAGGAGACAAAATGGGTTGGAGTCTTGTATTTAGGATTGAATCCAATGCCTGACTAGTATTACTTAGGGGCTATATGGTATGAGGGGAGGGGAGAGGAAGGGAGAGAAAATACAAATTTTAGAATTGAATTTAAAGAAATTGAAGAAGTGGGGTTATAAAATTTTAACAAAGAGAAAATGTAACATAGAAAAGTATGAAAAAATAATTTAAAACTTTTAACTCCACTTCTTTAATGTTTTTTAAATTCTAACTTATAAAAATTTTCCTTCCCTTCTAAATCCTTCGTACCAAACAATCCTTAAGCAAGTATCTTTGACAAAAAGGGTGTAATGGTTTTGGAATTTATATAGTTTATGACTATTTTAACATTACAAGTTTAACACAGGAACATATCAATAATCCATATTCAATAACCAATATCAATAATCAATAAATTTATATAAAGATCAAAATATGTATATTGATAATTGAATCTCATCATCAAATATTTTTCAGGCAATTCAACATCACTACTAAAAAAAAAATAGTGATTTCAGTTTGAAGCAGAAATATTAATTCTGCGACGCAATATATTACTCATACATTAAACTGTAATTTAATTATTGAATCTGCTTGGGCAAATAAAAACATATATTGAATCTGGCATATGTTTGGCCAAAATTAAATGCAGATTTCCCGTTCCAATGTTAATCGCTCAACTTGTCATTTTACTATAAATCAACAACGATCATTAAGCAGAAACCCTTTTATGTACAACCCTCTAATCAAAATTTAGTAGTCATAATCCCCTTGACTCCTCCATTGATTACCCACAACTGTTTCAATTACCTTAATTGACAGATTCTAACTCAATTAAACACAGACAATTTTTGGTCCTATTTATAAAAGATAGAGAGAAAAAATTTAATATGAATGTACAATTTCATCTTTTAATTATTATTGTATTTACTTCTTATTCTTATGGAGTAGTATACTATAATGTATATTAAATGGAGATAAAACTGGAAATTTATTAATTTCTTTTCTTTTTACCAAAAAATTATAAATTTTATGAAAGAGTTAATAAAGTTTAAGGTTTTTCTTAATAAGTGTAAAAAATACTGAAAATGCGTTAAATGTAGGATAAGAGGAATACGAACTATGACAAGTTATTCAGAAGAATAATATAATAACAATAGTACCAGATTATTTCTGATGATGATGCAGCTTTGCATAAATAATGGATCCACAGAAATTAATGCAAAATTGTTTCGGTAGTGAAGTGTGAAACCGAAACGCTACATATCTTAATAAAAAAAATTGTCTTTAAAAGTGATGTGGTTGAATTTTGAAAATAATATCAAATTATATATATTGCATTTATGATAGAAATTAAGAGGATAAACTGGATAGGCTATGAGAAGACCATCCATCTAAATCATTGATTAAGCAAATGAACTTCTCAAGGAAAATACGCGTATGATCAACGTAAAAGTTAAATCAAAGAAATCAATAGCAATAATTAGTGTTCTCAAATATAGAGATACACCATTCTCTTAAACTTCCAAAAGATTTTAGTATGTTTTGAACTTACAGCTTTTTTTATATTCGTATATGCAAATATAGAATTATAATTATTCAATCGAATTGTCCCAAGAGCAAGACACAAACCCCATTCAGTAAAATTTGATAAATTCAATTAATTAAGAATAGAACAACATATATTATTTCAGTAAAAAAACTGACCTATCTCTTTGATGTTGACTGTATTAATGTATTTCCAAAAATAAACAAAATTGAAAGAAACGTACCGTGAAGATGAAGCTATATCCTCGTTTGAGAATTTGCAAAAGGAAAAGAGTCCTTCTCCACATCATCTTAATGAAATCAGATGACATGAACAATTTCTCACCGGCAAAATCAAGACCATCCGTTTCCAATTTAAAGCAGTTTAGCCGAAGAAACCGGCACCTGTCATATGCCGTTTGATCCACTGCCACAACCAGAAGGTGATCAAGCAGAGACCTCGTGCCTTCTCCAAGCCAGAAGCTGCTCAGAAATAGGTCAAACATGGTGACTGTATCGCCATCAACGTCTTGTTCTGCATAAGCCTTGTTTATGAACGCCACTATTACAGTCTTGTTTTCCATTGAGGCTTTCACTAAAGCCGAATCAAGATCACCATCTCGACTTCCACCATTGGCATCCTAGTAAAGGAAATAACATATAAACATTGAAAAAGAATGAATCTGTTGATTTATTCTGAAGCAAAAGATGAAAAGGGGTTATTAATTTGAACTTACTGTGTTATTCGGGAACTTCTGGATCTTTAATAATGGGTTAGAGAAAGAAGAAGACCGAAACAGGAGAAGCATTCCGATGAAGAACAGGAGTACGATGGATAAATTCACAATTGTTTGTTTGGGATGATAATCCATTGACTGCCTTTACTAATAATTCTGAGATTTCATGGGAGGTTTTGTGGGGAAGAGGATTTGTTGGATGGGGAATAATTTGGGAGATACAGTGAGAGGTTATGTTTGGTAGAAAGATCATGCAAAGCTGATGACTCTAAAAGAGAAGAGAGATATAAAAGAGAATCTCTTTATTACACGTATAACTGAAGGAGGAAAAGGAAAAGAGTATCCAGTTTATGATACAGATAGGTGAATGCGAGAGGCAGACTTTATATGAGAAATATTGCTGGCAAATAAAAGGGACTTCATATGGTAAGAAGTATCTGGGAATTCATGGGACGACTTCATGGGTTTTCATCCAATCACCAAACTATATTCACCCTCACGCATAGCTGGAATGTATTTTTATTTGATATGTTGATTTACGGGTAAGAAATATTTCTACAAATAAGAAATAGATGCATGCTTAAATAAAAAATGCAATAAATATTACTCCGTATGTAATTTTTTAATGGGAAAATCCCATATAAAACCGCTTAAATTAGAAAAATTCTAAATCAAGCTGATAAATTCCATAAATTTTTAGTGTGTGTTTGGAATGACTTATAAGTAACTTATTATGGAATTAAATATGTGAGAGAGGTCTTTTTCGTATTGCGTAATAAGTCACTTATAAATGATTTATTTGAAATTACCAAACAAGCCCTTAGTTAGGCTATCGACTCAATTTAAGATTTCAAAATATGAAGGAAATGATTTTATTGCTCATTTCTAGTCTCATCTCTCTTCTTAAAGGGTTTTAGTGGTTCTAACTTATTATTTCAACAAGTACATATACCAAATCAATATATAACAAAATAAAACAGGATTCCCTTAAATTAAAGAATTGTTTTGTGTTGGGGAACAATCATCAAGAATAATTCAAGAAAAATAAATAAATACAAGCATTGTCCACAATATCAATTAAATAATCATTAGTTTAATATTGAGAGTAGAAAATTTTATTTTTTAACTAATTTTTTTTTCAGTGAAAAGAAAATTAGACTATATTTTTTTGCCCGAAAAATTAGACTATGATAATCTCTAAAAAAATATAATTTTAATGTATATATACGAAAGATTTCATTAACAGAATTTAAAATAAAAGAGTTTCATTAAGGTAAAAAACAAAGAAAGTGTTACAATATTTTATTGATATGGTAGTTATTCTTTTCATTTTATTTTGTTGGCTTGAATTATTTAAGATTAAATGAATCATATTTTATTTTATTATATTTTAATGTTAATATATATATACAAACTTATTTTAAAAAAACTATGTTACAAGAAAATTAGTCTATTTTAAAAGGAGAGAAGATAGGGTGGACAAAGAAAGTGCATTAAAGCCACTTTATCTATATTTTAAAATTATAAATTGGGTCAATAACATAAGGATTTGTTAAGTTTGATAACCTAATTTAAAATTTTTCTATTTCAGACAACTTTATATTGAATTTTCTCTTTTTATTTGGGTAAATATTGTGTACTTTTAATTCCTTAAATTTGATCTATGCAATACTTCATCCATTTGATATCATTAGTTACCTCTAATTGTTGGCAAAACAAAGTTACCTCTAATTTAGGAACGTCATTTACTCATCCACTCAAAAAAACTGAAAAATTTTCTAACATTATTCATATTTAAGAATATAGATAAATGTTAACTCTAGTTAATATATATATATATATATATATATATGAACCAAATAACTAAGCTACGTTATTTAAAATGTTAGTTAAAATTGGTTTAAGATAATAAATATGTAAAAAAAAATTACTAGCCTAAAAGAACCTACTTTTTTCGGTGACATAAAAAACCTATTTATGGTGAGGGTGAGTGGAGGAGAGAATGAGCGACAAAAATATATGAGAGAGGCCCATATTTAATTAGGTGTAAAATTGAAAAGGAAAAAAACAGCCAAGACGTACATTATTTAAATGATGAGATAAAAATAAAGTGTTATCTTATATTTTTTTTAAAAAAACCAGACCCTTTTAGTTCTTATATTTTGAATAAGGGGAGAGCTATATTAGCCTTTCAATATCTTCCTGATAAATCAAAATACGGCTAATATTTTAAGAATTGTCAACTATAACCACTAAGTGACTTACTTTAAGGGGTTGTTTGGTATGAGGGGAGGGGAGGGGAAATAAAAATTTTAGGAGTTGAATTTAAAGAAATTGAAGAAATGGAGTTATAAAATTTTAATAAAGAGAAAAAGTAATATAAAAAAGTATGAAAAATTAATT
>JBAGKO010015280.1:0-11386 GCA_037177275.1 Acacia concinna | reverse complement strand
CTCTAGTCTTCCTCCATGCTTCTCCAAATTGCCTCCCTAAAAGACTTAGGCTACCATAGAATTATTTTCCTCTCCACCCTGATTCATGTGCGTCACCATCATTGGATGAATTAATGGATTAATGATGGTATGGTTGTGTGGTATTGTGCGTGGGTGGAAAGATGGAAGAATATGGCTAAATGGCATGAGAGAGGGAATAGAAGTGGTGAATGGATGAAGTGATGGTGTGTGTGGTGGTGATGGTGGGATGAATGGATGAATGTGGCAACGTGATTCTCTCCTATAAATAGGTAGTAGCTAGGTCATCTATTAGGAAGGAGAGGAAATCTCTGGATATCAACTTTGATCTATTAAAATTTAAGTAGCCCAATAAAATCAGCCCATTAGATCTTCATCAAAATTTCCTAAATTAATTCTATACCATTGGATTTAATATTTTTCTTATCGTGTAGAATTAAATGAGATCGTGATCTATCATATAATTGGACATATTAATCTATCATAAAATAAAATAAAATTAAAATCTTATCAACTTAAGCGCAATAATATTTAATTAATACATATTTATATTATCTCTTAGAATTAGCTAGTTATCCAAATATTCCCTAATATATCCAAATTAGCCTAAAATAGTCCTCAAATTAATTAAATAAGACAGTATAAAATATATGAAAATACTTATTTATCACTCCTCAAGGTCGGTCTACGGTTGAGCACAATTAGCTCCCGGGGTCATAGTGGACTAGGTCATAGTAGACTAGACTGAGCTTGGGTTGACTTGCAGTTGAGTGTAGTTAGCTCCTGAAGTTGTATGAGACTAGACCAATCCTAATGATTATGTGAAGCCATATAGAGTACCTCTTTGGAAAGTTAATGTCTGGGACGTTGTATAGTGCATATGGGATGCTTAGGCTTAGAATAAGTTGGAGTAAAAATGTCTCCTTAGATTGATTGGCTAGTATGAAGAGAGAGTACCTTGTCTTGTCAAAACAAATTAGAAAAAGAAAGAGTTTTAATGAGATGGTGTGTGGGAGAAAGAGTAGATCTCCCTGAGGTTGGACAGAGCTCGGGGAGAGGAGTCTGTATGGTCCAGATATGATGGATCAAACCTTTGATTAGACAAGAGAGATTAGACAATGAATTTTAGTGCCCCAAATTTTGGGAAGTGAGTTATGCCGATATGAGAGAAATGCCGCTAGAGTTTGAAGTTGGAAATTATGTGTTCCCCATAGTTTCTCCAACTACAGGAGTCAGTCGATCCACAAAGGTAAGAATGTTAACGCCTAAGTATATAGGACTATTCCTGATTCTCTCTAGAGTTAGTCCCGTAGTGTACAGATTGGCCCTACCCCTGAATGTAAGTTAGTTGCTTGATGTCTTCCATGTTTCCCAAATGAATAGATAGCAATTAGATCCCTCATATATCATTAGGTACAATGATATGTAGTTAAAAGAGAGCTTGTCCCTTGAGGTGCGACGAGAGCATTGTACGTTAAAAATGTTGGGAAATAAGACAATTCCGCTAGTGAGGGTGATCTAGAAAGGTGCTGCATAAGAAGAGACATCATGAGCATCGGAAGATAGGATGAGAAGTAGTTACTTAGGGCTCTTCCCTAAGGTATGTGTTAAATTTCGAGGGCAAAATTTATTTTAAGGGAGGAATGTAACATCCTAATATTTGTAACACCTTAGATGAGGTATTCAGGATGAGTAGAGGGCCCTAGTCTATAGATGACTAAGAGATCTTACAACAATTGAAGTGAAATCTGAGGAAGAAGCTATGTGTATAAAGTAAAAATTCCATAAAGTTTCAAGTCGAGATGTGGTCAAGTCTGAAAGCCCTGAAAATTCCTATAAAATCTCATAAAATATTAGAGGGCATCCATAATAATATATGATCATCAGAATATTTTATGGAGGCCACATGAATTTTTGAATATTTTAATAATTTTTGGCCGAACTGGGTTATTAGCCAAAAATTAAATATATCATATATATATATAGGGGCCTCAACGTTCTGAACTATGATTGGAGAAAAAGTATAATATTTTAGAGGATTTCTAAAATCATTTGGAGGCCAGGAAGAAGTTCAAAGATATCAGTAAAAATTGCTGAAATCGGTTAATCGTTGGTATAATGGACTTTTCAGAGAAAAGTTATTTTTTTGATAAGTGTATAATTTTTTTGGAATTTTCTCGATATTTTGGATGATGCAGAGGAAATTGTCAGAAGAATTTGAGTCAGGGGAATTCCCTGGGCCACAAGAAGGTGGCGCTAGCCTTGTTTTGGAAGAGGAGTGAAGGAGCTTCTAGAAAAGGAGAAGTGTCAAGAGGAGAGGACGGTCTTAGTGTGAACACAAGAACGTATTTTCAAAATTACCACATAAGACCCAAATAATTACCAATTTGGACCCTATCTCTTCAACTATAAATAGAGGACCCCCTTATGGGTGTGTATTAAGGCTCCCTTGGAGAACCCTGGCCAATTGAAAACCCAATCTTTTTAAGAGGCGATTCAAGTTACACCTGTCAAGCTTCTAGTCCAAGTAAGTTATAGCCTATTTCCTCTTTTAATTTCCTCTCTTTCTCCATTGTTTTTTAGGCATTTCTAAGGGTAAAATACTGTCCAATTGTTTTGGCCTAAGCATGGGGAAGGGAGTTTGAGATTATTTTATGATCTAGATAAGGGAAAAGGCTAGAATAAGGTGTGCATGTTGAATTAAATCAAAATAGCATCTTGTGTGGTATATATAGTGTTTCGCCAGTCCCATAATGGTATGGCAGAGGTTGAATTTCATTGATTTGATGATTTCATTGGGTTCAGAATATTGTTTTACTTAAAGATACACTGCAAGAACACACGTTGAAGCCTTGAACCAATGAAATCACTAGGTTCCCTTAAATAAGGGGTGTTCGGCCACTAAAGGGAAATAGGGGAGGGATGCGATTTTGATATAATGCATGTCATAGATGGATTCAGTGGCTTGAATTGTGTAGGATTAGCCTATGAAGTCAGTCAATGGCAATGTGAAACCAAGGTCTTGAGTGTGAAAGAAAAAAAGGGGGTCTATGGTATAGACATAGTGGCATACAGTAATGCCTTTACATTGTGGACTGTTTAGGCATTGCAGAGTAGTGATCTAGGAACACTAAAAGCATATGAGAGGAACCTATATTGTTAAGGAGTAATCAATAGCTATAATCTCTAACTTTAACTTATATTGCTTTGTTTGTCTGCTATTTGCCTATGCTTGTTTACTTTGTTGAGGTTGAGCTAACATGTATGTTATGTATGAGATGTATGACTCCTTATTTATATGTCTTGACATTGTGATTAAGGTAGAGTCACGTGCATGCTTCTTATACATAGTAAGTGTTGAGAGAGAGGGCATTATATGAGTAGTACAAGCATTGCATGTAGCATGACCTGCATTGCATTATATGTTACTGGTTATAGATTGATTCCGCTACTAAGGTTTCCTAAGAAACTTTACCCTCTGCATAATATAGGTGAAGGTTCAGCAGGAGGTAAGGGAAAGGAAAGAAATTAGGCATGCTTGATTATACTTCATGCATTGCTTCTGGCTTGTATATATACATATTCTGAGATTGATGTTTATACTGTAACACTGGACTGTATGCTACTGTGTATGTAATACTAAGGTAGTGTTTAAAGATGTATGTTATGCTGCCCTTGGCGCATATATGTTGAGAGGAAAGGGAAAGTGGCATGGCATGGCAAATATGGTCTGTTGGCGCATGAATTTTGGCTACTTCAGGGCTAAAATTGGGTTAGCTACATTTTGAACAAATGATTGAATTTAACCACGAGCCTTTGCATACTAATAGAGGATATTTTAGCAGCAAATGAAGTGGTAGGTCATGTCATTTTGAGTTTTGTAGTAAACGTTATGCCCTTCCAAAGTTGGACCAAAAGTCAAGAAAAATGGGAAAATGACCAAATGAATAGTGTCAATTGACTATATGGACCATGCATCTTTGAGACCCTATGCATGTTGATTTACATGCAATTAAGGAATGAAATTATTTTTCCCTTAAAGAGAAAGGAAAGAGTTTTCCAAAGAACTTGGAACCACATCATTTTGATTTTTTTAGAATTAGGAATGATTTTTGGTAGTTGGTAAAAAATAAGGGTCCAGTGAATAGTAACTCGATAAAAGAAAAATTTCAACTCTTGTTTTTCCAACTTAAGTCATAACTAGTGGTTCCAATAGCTCTAATATGGTAAGGTAAATGGTATAAAAGTAAGGCGTGACAATTACACTTCCTCTTATTGTGTAAAAAACAATGGTACGGTTGGAAGTCATAAATGGCTTGTCAAGAAAGATCTAGTTCTAAGTCTCCCAAATCTCAAACTCAACACAAAAGAAATTTGTAACTCATGTCAAATGGGAAAACAGAGTAGATCTTTATTCAATTTGAAAAATCAAATTTCTACTAAAAAACCCTACAACTTCTTTGCATATACTTAATTGGTTCGACAAGAGTGAAAAGTTTAAGTGGAAATTTGTATACTCTTGTTATAGTGGATGATTTCTCAAGGTATACATGGACAATCTTTTTGCCATCCAAAGATAAAAACTTTGATGAATTTTTTATTTTTGCCAGAAAGGTCCAAAATGAGAAAGTAGTTATATTGTCTCTATAAGAATAGATCATGGTACAAAATTTGACAACCAAGTCTTTAGAGACTTCTGTGAAGAACATTAAATAGATCACAACTATTTTGCACCAAGAAAGCCTCAACAAAATAGAGTGGTGGAGAGAAAGAATACAGTACTCACTAAGATTGCCAGAGCAATGTTGAATGAAAAGAGAGTCTCATAAATCTTCTAGGTTGACGTAATATACAATGCATGCTATATTTCTAACCATGCCTACATTAGAAAGGTTCTTAGAAAGAATCCATATGAGTTGTGAAAAGGAAGAAAACCTAACATTGCTCATCTTTACATTTTCGGTTTTAAATGCTTCATCCACAATAATAGTAAAAAAACCTTGGTAATTTGGATCCTAAATATGATGAAGGTTTATTTCTTGGCTATTCCAATAGAAGTAAGGCATATAGAGTATATAATAAACATATAAGCACAATTCAAGAATCTATTCATGTTGTGTTCACTGAAAATGAATCTCTAACAAATTCTGGTGAAGAAGATGCTGATACTGTTAAAAAACTAGGTGATTTAAATATTTCAAATGAACCTAGTCCATCCATTGAAAATGATGTTAAAAATGATTCTTCTCCCATTTATGAAAAAGATCAACCTAAGGCCTGGCATTTTAACAAAAATCATTCTATAGATCGAGTCATAGGCAATATTGAAGGTGTTAAAACTATGAGAAGAATCTTAAATGAAGTTAGTCTTTCAGCATTTATTTCTGAAATTGTGCGCTCAACTGTTGATCAAACCCTTTCAGACAATGATTGGATAATTGTAATGCAAGAGGAGCTAAATTAGTTTGAAAGAAATCAAGTTTTTGATTTGGTGCCCAAACCAAAGGATCATACATTGATTGGTACAAAATGGGTATTCAAAAACAAACTTGATGAGTTTGTCATTATTATAAGAAATAAGGTAAGCTAGTTGCAAAAGGCTATAATCAAGAAAAAAATAATTGATTATGAGGAAACATATGCTCTAGTAGTAAGATTGGAGGCAATATGAGTACTCTTAGCCTTTGCAAGCATAAAAGGTTTCAAACTTTATCAAATGGATGTGAATAGTGCATTTTTGAATGGTCACATTCTTGAGGAAGTTTATGTTGAAAACCTCCAAGTTTTGAAGATATTTCTAAACCAAATCATGTTTTTAAACTTAAAAAGGCTTTATATGGTTTGAAACAAGCACCTAGAGCTTGATATGAACGTTTAAGTAAATTCTTACTAGACCTTGAATTTGTCATAGGAAAAGTTAATACTATTCTCTTTATAAAACACACTAAGAAAGATATTTTGATTGTGAAAATTATGTTGATGATATTATTTTTGGTACTACTAATGAATCTCTTTGCTAAGATTTTGCCAAGTGTATGTAGGGAGAATTCAAAATATTTATGATGGGAGAATTAACATTCTTCCTTGGACTTCAAATCAATTAAAGGAAGAATGTGATCTTCATTTCTCAGACCAAATATCTCAAGGAGCTACTAAAGTAATTTTGAATGGATCAAGCCAAAGGAGCAAACACCCGAATGGGCTTAACAACTCTCCTAGATGTAGATGTAAATGGGCTAGATTATAACATCACTAAATATATAGAAATGATTGGTTCATTACTCTATCACACAACAAGTAAGCCTGATATTCAATTCTGCATAGGCATGTGTGCTTAGTATTAAGCGGCTCCAAAGGAATCACATGCTAAGACAGTAAAAAGAATCTTTCGATACCTTGTTGACACTACTAAATTGGGAATTTGGTATTCAAAAGGAGGATTAGAATCCCTCATAGCATATTCGGATTCAAATAATGCTGGATACAAAAATGATAGAAAGAGCACATGTGATCAATGCCAACTTCTTGGAGGCTTAATGTCATGGTTCAGCAAGAAGCAAAATAGAGTCTCACTATTGTCTACTGAAGCTAAATATGTTGTTGCTATGAGTTGTTGTACTCAAGTGTTATGGTTGAAGTAGCAATTATAAGAATTGGGAATACACGTCAAAGAAGTCCCCATCTACTATGATAACACAATCACAATAAGTTTGGCCAAGAATTCCGTTCAACATTCGAGAACCAAACATATTGATGTTAGACATCACTTCATAAGAGACCACATATAAAATAAAGATTTCAAAGTGGTTTTCATTCCAACTCATCTACAACTTGTTGACATCTTCACTAAATTTTTGGCAAAATATCAATTCCTACACATTCAAAGAGAATTGGGAATGGTAAATCCTAATGAGTTGCAAGTTAGATCTCATCCTTATTTTAAATTAAGTTTTTGATGATTATTTTACAAACTAAAGCATCATAGTATGTAGACGTTTCTTTTGTAGGATAAACTTGAGTATAAAGGGATTCAAATTGTACTCTAGATCTGGAAAGAATTGTGATGCCAAAGCAAGCAATTTCAATAGGGAGGTAACTATAGTTAAGTTAAAATTTCCTATAAACTTGAGTTATTTCATGATATTAAACTTAAGTTTACATATGGAGAAAATGTTTCATCAATAAACTTGAGTTTACCATTTGTACCAAACTCGAGCTGTCAGGGTAGAGACTTTAGAAATTTTCAAAAGATTTTAAAATAAGAAATGTTTTAAAACTCTCAAACTCAAGTTTGTTTTACCCTCAAACTTGAGTTTCCTCATTTTGAAATATTTTCTTATTGAAACTCAAGTTTATATTTTCTCAAAAGTTAAGTTCATGGGCCAAAATTTCAAAACAAGATTTGAAGAAAACTCACAAGACTTGAGTTTAGTATTTCTATCAAACTCAAGCTTACTATTTTTTTTTGAAATATTTGCTTGTACAAAGTCAAGTTTATTGCTTTCTAAAACTCGATTTTGCAAGCTAAAAGTTCAAAATATTTTAAGTCTTACCTTACGAAAGCTCAAGTTTACTATTTGCTACAAACCCGAGTTCAATGTCTCTTGAATGTGTATTTGAGGATGTAAAATCAAGTTTAGCATTTACCCAAACCTGAGTTCATGAGGCGATTGTATTAACAATTCTTGCATACATGTTTCAAAGTTGTCATTAATTCGAGTTTGCCATTAATCCAAACTAGTGTTCAAGAGTTTAGTTGTGGAAGTTTTCAAAGAAAAATGGGCAAACTCAAGTTTACCATATAAGCAAACTTGAGTTTAAGTCAGTATGTTAGGGCTCAGAAGGTAATTTGTCACACACTTCCTTACTAAAACTCAAATCCACCAAAGTTTTCCCCTTAATCGACCTGACCTTTCACCTTAGCTCTTCCAAACTGTTACTTCGATTTAGTTTCCAAACATATTTCCCTCCAAATCCCACAAAAAAACCCCCCAAATCCCACAAAAAACCCCCCAAATCTTATTTTCTCATCAAACTATTGGCATCGTCTGGATATCTTATGCTCTCTCTCAAATTTCTCAAAGATAAATATTTTCAGCTCTCTCTCAAGTCTCATTTGAAGGTTTTTCTGGGTATTTGAAGACCAACTCAAGCTTTGATTGATATTGGCTCTCTCTCTCTCTCTTTCCACATACAGGATTATCTGCGATATCCTAACTTTTTGGACAATTTTTTTCTCATTCATCTTCATTTGTCTCTTAATTGGTTAGAGTGTGAGATATATGGCGCATACCAAGACGTGTCCATCGAGTCATGAGAGTGGTTCCGGGAACAATGGGAAAGAACTACCGAAGGAGACACCAAAAGTTATAGTGAACTTGAAAAAGAGAAAGGTGCTAGAAAAAAAGGAGACACTCAAAAATAAGTACAAGCCTAAAGCGCAAGACCCTGATGTTCCTACTCCTCCTAAGGCAAAAGGAGTGGTGATCAAGGATCTCTAGTTACATGATCACATGGGACACTAAAAAAGAAAGCGGTTGAGAAAGGAAAGGGTATTGCTTGCCTTAACCATCATCTAGTACCGACAACCTTCCTTCATTTAGGACACATCATAAACCAAGTCCAAAGCAAATGAAGGAGTTGGCAAAGAAGGTATCAATCAATATACTAGATTAGGCACTTCAATCTTCAAAAGCAAGTGTCTCTAAGGGAAGGAGTTCTCACCAGAGCCAAGGAAGTCGAAGAACAGAGCAAGTGGCTTCCTCAGCACTTCCAGTACTACTAGATGATACCATACCTCCACAAGAGTTCAATACAAGTCCATTGACAGACTCATTGAGATATAAGAATGACTTCTATAAGCATAAGGTACATCATATGCTTTATTATGACTAGGGACATTACTAGTGTCAGCTAAGCTTGATTTATCTTAGTTTTATTCAATTTATATACCCTAGATATCTGTGAGCCTACCATACTGTGAGAAGGTGGTACGATATTTTTATGCTAACTTGGATATCTTATCGAAGCCTAAGAAGACCAAGAAGGATAAGGGTAAGCCTGAATTAGAGGAAGAGATGCAACCCACATTTCTAGGACAAACTTTTTGTATTTTTGCCTCTCAGATTAACTAATGTCTTGGAATTGAAGACCTACCTAATTATGAGTAGCCAAAGATGTCAGACAAAGAGGTATTTAGTGTTCTCAAGCTAGGAGAAGTCTTTTATGTACTGAAGTTCTCTCCACCAAAGATGAGTGACTTGTACTAGATCATATGGTATGTATATTCATGTATGATGGTATACATAAGGAGGTAACTTCTCTCATTTCACTGGCCGTGACTACAGACTCCTATATCATATCATTCTACAACATCAAAAGAATATGGGGAATTTTGTTATAGTGAGCTACAGAGGTATCGAGATTCAAGCAAATTGAGTACTCAACTTCCATTCAAGCCTCTCATATAATTGATTCTTTAGGCCAATCAGATCTGGTACTTGAGGAAAGATGAACCCATTCTGAGACCTAAATGATTAGATCCGACACACATCATCAACATGGGGATCAATCTACCTCTACATGGTACACAACGTACCTTCTCGACAAAAAGGAAGATGTCTCCCACTGCATTTCAGTCTATGGCACAACCATCTCCTTATTCTTAGGATTAGGACAATGAGATTTAGTCATTGGCACCTCACTTCCTGACTTTGACTCTTGATGGGTCAGAGACATTACTAAGGAAAAGCTTTCTCCTATTCGGGTTACTCATGTTGAGCTATAGAGTGCTCAAAGTTAGTTGGTTGAGAAGGTGAAAGAGCAGAGCTATGTCCTGGTGTCAGATTCTGCAGCCATCACATTGTTTGCTAATGTCATCTTCACTATGGTTGACCCACATACTATCAGCCTATTCATGTCACCCTCGACACATCCAGAGTCCTTATTACCACTCTTGTTATCAACCAGGCTAGACCAAATCATACCCAACATACCACTTCCTCACTAGATATACCTTCACCTCCACATTCATATTCACCGATGACCTTGTTTTATAGCTTGCCACTCATACTTCCCCTATCCATCCTACATCTCATACTTCTTCTCACACTGAGGAGATTGTAGTAGAACCCCTCACTCACTTAGTCACCTCCATATTCCTCCTCTTGACCTACATGAGCCTATTGCTTCTGCTGGTACTTCTGCTGCCTATCATGATGATAATGAGGTTGTAGATGATGCTTCCTCTCAGCCCCTAGTTGATGATGCCAAAAAGGGAAGAATAGTCATGCATAAGTTAGAGAGACAGATTTGAGAGAGATGTTGTTGCCAAAGGATTTCCTGAGTGTGTTTTTAGTATGCTCATTCCTATACATGAGCTAGCATACTCTGCTACCAGGCATCGTCAATCATTATCACCTCTAGAGCCTCAACCTATGGTTACTCTGAGCCTTTCTCCTAGTTTCTAAGCTCTCTTAGTATTTATTTTGTAGTTTTATAGTTTTATTTTACATTATGAACTTATATTAGTGTCAACTAACCCAAAGTGTCATTTAAAATTTATCAATGAATTGCGATATATTTCTCTCTTCTATCTAATAAGTCTCCATGATTATCTCTTTGCCTTTGTTATCTGTGATGCTTTATTTACAAATGTTTTGTCATCATCAAAAATTGGGAAAATGTTAGATCCCATGTTTTGATGATAACCAAACCTTTTAGTTGATTAAGATTTATAAATGATACTTAAGTGAAAACTATTTCTTGGCAAAATCCTTAGAGAAAATAGTTCAAAAATATATTCAAACTCAAGTTTAAGTATTGTCACAAGTTCAAGTTTTCAGAAAAGTTTCATCAAGGACTTCTAAGGTAAACTCGAGTTTGAATATTAGCCAAACTAGAGTTTATTCAAAGGGCAAACTAGAGTTTGGGCATGTCCAACAGCAAGTTACCCGTTGTTGTAAAAGTTTTCAACACCGAGTAACTCACTGTTGAAACATATACCCAAACTCAACTCTAGTTTAAGGAACTCTAGGATTGCGAGTTACTTGTTGTACAAGAGCTCCACAATAGTGAGTTACACGCCGTGTCCCCAAACTCGAGTTGGGGGCCCATGAAACTCAAGTTTGGACACTCTTTGCACAATGAGTAACTCACTGTGAAAAGGGTTGCAAACCTAAGTTTGGCTCCAATCCAAGTTTGCCATGTCTTCCAAAAATCATAAAACTCAAGTTTATTGGTCTTTTTAAACTCAAGTTTGTCCCTATTTACACTGATTTATTTTTAAAGTAAATGATGCGATCCAAGAGATCCATAATCGACAATTTGCCTCTTCAAATTCAATTAATGACCATTCAAGTTCAAATGA
>JBAGKO010015239.1:0-11390 GCA_037177275.1 Acacia concinna | reverse complement strand
TTGATAGGCTAATGAAGTGTAAATAAAAGGGGTCATAATAATACTCAATGTACAAAAAATAGGAACGGGCAATAAATCGGTCACAATATGAATTTAGGGTTTAAAGGGTTGAACCGGTTCAGACCGTGGCTGAACCGGCTATATTAAAATATTATAATTTAATTGACAGTGATAAAATAACACTATATATACATGAAAATTAAAGAAATATATAAGTATAATATATAATAATAAAATAAGGGACAATATATTAATATATTTAAAATTTCATAAATAAATGGGTAGTATCCTTTTTTTTAATAGAAACCGAGTCGACCAGTTGAACCGGTCGTCCGATCTAATTTTTTGTTCAATGATAATACTAATAACTTGTTGGAAGCTTTGATAAACGCCCTCACACTCACAAGGGAGAGAACTTTAGTTTGAAATTATTTAAAGCACTGTTAGGAATTAAATACGAGCAACTCTTCTAATGAGAATTTAAACCTTAATTCGTTATATTATAAGGTATCAGCCCCATTTTGCTAGAGCTAATCTACATTGGCAAAAGTGTATTTATTGAAAGAAATGATAACGTTTTACGCTTTAAGCCTCAAAAGTGATTATTGTTACAAGAGGTAATAATATTAAGCTATGATATTTGTGAGAGGGTGATCACGTTTATTTGGATGAAATTTAACGGTTAAAAAAAATGAGAGAAGAAACTAAGCGTGAGGTTATGAAAAATATAATGGGAATTTTGAAATTACCACAGAAAAATAAGGCAACAAATCAGGTGGAAGAAAACATCATTATGATTATCAAGGCCTAAAAAATTAGGGATGGAGCCATAATGGCAACCACCCAACAGCAAGAGAGAGTTTTACCAACAGATCAGCAATCTTATGTTAAGTTGTTAACTCAGGAAGTCTTTACAAAAATTATCAATGTATGATAATAAAGATTGAGAAAATAAAAAAAGTAGTGAAGAAGACAAATATGTACCCTTGGCATTTTGACAACTCAAATCAATGGCCCCACCTCCACTGATGGAGCCAAGTCAGTCAATACCCAATAGTAATACTCTCATAATACTAATAAAATCACAGAAAAATTGAGATAAATCCCATTTGAGAAATTAAATGTTTAAATGGGAATAACAAATATTGGGTAAATACGGAAGTACTTTTAGTATTTGAGCTGAAGAGTTTGAGGAGATGAGTGACTTGAGGAATAGGCAAAAAGTAAAAAAAAAAAAAAAGACTTGACTGAGGATGAACAGAGAGAAGAAGGAGAGGGAACCAATGGAGATTAGATACGTCAGTAGTAGGCTCTGTCCTCCTAAGTCCTAGGGTACCTTTCCCAGCTCCAAGGACGCCTAGTAACTCAGTTACTGGAGCTCCTGTCCCGGGCGTTAATTTATTGAAAACGTCTTATTGCCAATAGTTAACTCGTAGTACCTGTCACTTACTTTCTCTGCTGCCTAATAACCAAAAGTTGACAATATCTTTATCTTAATTATCAATTATTAATTCACTTTTTCATTAGATAATTCTTAAAATGGTCGACCCTTTTAATTTTTTTTTATATATATATTTTGTATAATTCATTTTAAACTAAATTAAGTCATTATCAAATAAGATAATAGTGAACACACAATGACACGCACCCACACCACACATGGTCACGCTCTTACACGGACTTACGAGATGAGTGATGATAGATACCAGGGTGAACAAACGCACCACGTTGCAAGCTTGTGAGTTATAATCTGAAATGTAGGAGCCGTAGTGGAAAAGAGGAAAATTATACTCATTCTCATATTGCTCAGTGACAGTTCTAGCTCCTTATATTTTGTGTTTGTTATTTATATTTATAATCTATTGACACATGACAATGATATACCTTAAATCATGTTTTTTGTTTGTTGCATACTTTCAAACTGCGTAAAATTCAAATTTTATATTAACACAATTTATGTGTTAAATTAAGATTTTAATCATTGTAATTTACTAATTTTGTTTCTATAAAAAAATATTGAAAAATACTTATGGCCTTGTAGAGCCTGCCTTAGCCCTATCGCTTTGAGGCCAAGCTTTAAAAAACAAGTATTTTTCTGTAGTCTGGCTTCAACGATTCAGATTCCTAGTGCTAGCCACACTTGACCCCTCCTAGTACCTATTTTAGCTCTTAAGTTTATGACTTTTATCTCAATATAAGATTTAGTTGACTTTTAAAAAAATTAAGAAAATAAAATAATTTCTTTAATCATTTATCGTATTCCCTCTGATCCTAATTATAAAACTTAGTTGACTTTTTTAAAAAAAATTTAAAAAGTTAATTACATTAATTTAAAGCATTAAAATTTATCGTTTTTCTTCAAACTATTTTATTTAATTTATAAACTAATATATAATATAATAAAAACATAATATGATATAATTAAGTAATTTATTTTGCTTCTTTAACTTCTCCGAAAAAAAGTCAATTGGGTCTTATAATTAAGATTGAAAGTAGTCTCATATGTTGGATTTTATTATATTATATATTATTTTGTAAGTCAGACAATATATTTTGAAGAAAAATAATAAATTTTAATGCTTTAAAATAATGCAATTAACTTTTTTAGAATTATCTGAAAATGTTAACTAGATTTTACAATTAAGAATGAAGGGAATATCTTTATTGATTAACATATTATAGGAGATTTCATCAAAAGAATTTTCATTAAAGGGTTGTTTTGATTTACTCATTTACATGATTAAAGGAAAAATTTGAGTGAAATAAACAACTACCACGTTTACGTCCAATCTTAATTATAAGACATAATTAACTTTTTTAAAAAGGATTAATTCATATCTCAAGTAAATTTTTTTAGAGAAACAAATAAAACATAGAAACACTATAAAATAATTTAATTAGCTTCTGTAATATTTTTAAAAAATAATTATGTCTTATATTTAAAATTATAAAATAAAATTTATCACAATACCTACTAATTTTTATTTTTAAATGACGCGGGGGTAATAACTACTAAGAAGGAGCACTAAATTTAATGAAGCAGCAGTGGCGGTTACAAATCTTATGAGATGAAGAGATAATAGAAGGAATATTGAATGAGAAAATGGCAATATATTGGCATGAGATTCTTTGTTTTTTTTTCACGTTTTGTCAGACCGGCTGGTTTTTCACTTTTTCAGACCGCCCGGCCAGCCGGCCGGTCTAGTGTGGGAATTGATGCCCCATGTTAAAATTGGTACCATTCGAGAGTCAACCTAATCTCATTTAAAAAGAAAAAAATCAATTTTTTTATTTTTATTTTTAAAAATTTATGTTAATAGTCCTGAAATCTTCTCTATTTTATTAGTTTAGTTTTGATTTGGCTCCGTTTTAATTTTAATCTGATCCACTAATCCTCAACTTAGTACCCCATTGAGAGAACCTTAGTTTTTTGTTGGACTATGGGGAGGGAGGGAGGTGAAATTGTCACTGGGGTATTGAAGAAATGAGAACAGTGAGTGAGTGGGGATATAAATAAGGGAAATTTGTGTTTTTAGTCCCGACTAATAAAAAATATGACAAAACGGTTCCGCAAATTTACGTATTTGTATGTGACTTTTTTACAATTAATTTTGCATTAAAATAATAATTTATCTCTCCCCTCTACTGACATCAGTCAGTCACACATGCACACACTATCTCTCTTAAATTATAGTTGTTAATGACTTTACGTGGAGCTGTCAATGGTAGGACATGTAGTTGTTAATGGTTTACATTGAGTTGTTAATGAAAAATGCATCTCATTCTCTCTCTCTCCTTTTTTAAATACCATTAGAAATACTCCCTCTGGTCTACAATATAAAACACTTCAACTAATTCACAGGACATAAAAAAGGGTGGTTAACTCATTTAATATGTCATAAATTACAAATTTTTTCCACGTTTACCCCTTACTGGAGAATGTGTTTGAAATTTAAATGAATGGACAAATTGGGAATGAACATTAATTACAAGGATAAAATTAGAAAATGAGCATTAATTATTTTATAAGTGCCCTATATTGTGGACCAAACCATTCTTCTAAAAGTACCTAATATTATGGATCAGAGGGAGTACGTGTGTTTCCATTGACAACTCAGTGTTCTTCAATTAACAACTCAATGTAAGCCACTAACAACTTCATGTAAAGCCATTGACAACTATAACTTAAGAGAGAGAGAGAAAGAGTGACTGACTCACATCATATGTCAGTAAGAGGGGAGAGAAAAATTATTATTTTAATTCAAAATTAATTGCAAACAATTGCAAATACATAAATTTGCAGAACAGTTTTATCGTATTTCCTGTTGACCGTGACTAAGTACTTATTTAGAATAACTTATTTAAAGATAATAATATTTTATTTACAGATTACGAAATAAGTATGTAATATGAGTATTTTTCGTATTTTATACTTAAAATCTTATCTTACTCAAATAAATCATAACAGACGAGCTCTAATACATAAATGTCCTAAAAGTAAATAAAGAAGGAGTAATAATGGTTGGGTTGAGAAAAGAAGAGGAACAGAAAGAAAGGGAAGGGAGAGCCAATGAGAAATAGAAACGTCAGTAGTGAGTCGTAGGCTCAGAGGGTGGGAAAGGGCGCCACATGCTACCATTGAGGTGAGGTTGATATGATAAGATGTGAATGCCATTGGCAATTGGCAAATGTCAGGGGGAGAGGGACAGAAGTCAGGAACAACTAACAAGGAAGAGGTAAGAGAGAGTAAAGCGTGAGATGACATGTGTGGAGCAAACCCCAACAACCTTTTACCGCCATCAAAACTCTTTATTCTAATTATGAAATTTAATTAATTTTTTTAAAATTTAATTATATTTTTTTAAAATATTAAAATGTATCAATTTTTTAACTATGTGATTTATATTTTGAATTCATATATAATATAATATAATGCAATATATAATATAATTTAAGAATGTAAATATTTTATGAGATAATTAAAATTTTTATTATTATTATATGCGCAACATCTTCACATCTCAAATTCTATCGTTATATAATATAAGATATATTTAAAGGGTTAAACATTATTCTTAAAATAAGATCAAAACAAACAAACAAAAAGACAAAAGACAGATGAAGGTGCAGAAACAAACAAATGGCATATGAAACATATGGTAAACAAACATGCAACAAAAATGAGGTAAAAGTAAATGGTAGACCACTGTTCCTTTTCTTAATTTATAATATTTAGTGCTTGTTTGGAATAATTTATTTAAGGGTAATAAGGCTTTATTTACCGAGTATGAAATAAATATGTAAAAGGAGTTTTTCTCGTATTTTATGCATAAAATCTTATTTGACCCAAATAAGCCCTAATTAGTTTGTAATCAATTTCTTTATCAAAGTATGTAATACATCAAACAGTTGAGAGAATACCAATAATGCAAAAATAATTGTCAACCCTTTAAATTAGATGTAATTTTCTATTTTCGATTGTTTTAAATGAGTAACTTTATTTTTTTAAAAAAAAATACGTAACTAAATTTAATAACCCAATCTTTTTTCTCCTTTTTTTTTTATAGCTTTTTGTAGTTGATTCTGGTGGATGGTGATACATAATTGGTGGCGTTGTAACAGTACTAGGAGGGAGCATCCTATTAGGCTATTGCACACACCCTTATTTGTCTGGTTGTGGAACTATTAATAATAAATATTATTATTATAATTCATATTGTACAAGGTACGTGTATTGGCCAGTGGAGTGGAAGACTGGTAGTCACTAGTCATGTGTATCTATCTGTCTCGGCGGGACAACACCTTGTTTCATTTTTCAATTCAACCCTAAAAAGAAGATGCAAATATATGTGCTTGTTGTTATTATTATTATTATTTTCCCAAGTGCTTGTTATTGTTGTTATTATTCATTATTGGTTTTTTGTGTCAGTCACAAACGACGGGTTTTTGTTTGTTGATTTGATCTCTCCCCCAGTGATCGCCGTTCCTATCCTCCACGCGCTCCCAACCCTGTTTCCATTTTTCATTTCCATCCCCCACCACCCCCGAAAGTTATTTCCCCACTATCTGTTTTCTTTTTCAAGCATACAATAATTTCATTATATGCCAACCCAAAACAACGTTCAGTTGTAATTTTTTTACTAAATAAATTTGAGAAAATAAAATAAATACCATTTAAACTTTAAAATTTTAAATCAATAATTTTTTTTTGTTAAAATGAACTTTCTATTTGGTATGAGGGAAAAAGAGAGAAATTTGGAGATTTTGCTCACATCTCCTTATTTAAATAACAAATTTTTTTAAAATGGGAGGAAAATTCTTTCTAACTCTCTTCTCCAAAATTAAAGGAATTTAAAGAGAAAGTATTATATTTTAACTTATATTAATTGACATGCACATAATTGTTACTATTTTTTAATATACTTAAGCGGTCTTCTTTTCAGATTTGTATTGTACATTATTAATATTATATTGTATTGTATTTTTTTTACCACTCTATACATATTTTTAATAATAAAAACAACTTAATACACACATTATGAAAGTTACAGGCAATTTTTTTTATTACATGACATAAATTAATTCTCCTTTATATGCTACACTTCAAAAACTTTTATATTAACTAGTGTTTTATTGTATTTTCTATTAATTATGTTATTATATTGTTTATTACTTTTTTTTACATTATTAAAATCATTCCCTTTCCCTCCATTTTTATCCGTCCAAATAAAATAAAACAAAATCCTTCTTCCGTTAATATGCCTCCCCTCCCCTCTTCTCTATTGAGTCAAATATGCCCTTATAGGCAAAAGACTTATTTAGGATTTAAAAGTTCTTAAAGTATTTTCTTGTTTTTTATACTTTATTGAAAATTTAATTTTTTTTAAATGTAGTCCTTTTTTCTTATTTACAAGTTATTGTTAAAATATTTTACGTAATCGATACAAAATTTTAATTCTCGCTAGTTTTTTAGTTAAACTTGTAGATTTTTCAACTCTACCCACCTCTATTTCATATATACTCTATCCCAAATGTATAAAGTAGGGTGAAAAATTATAAATAAAGAGTTAAATTGGATAAATAATGTAAAAAATTTAATGATGTAACTTTAAAAAATGTTAAGATATAACTCTAGCAACAAAGCTTTGCTTTATTAGCGTATGAAGCAATTAAATTTTGAAATATGCAAAAAAGACACGATTATTTTAAATAACGGAACATTTTCAATGGTCATTATATTGATCCACGTTAAGCATTAAAGTTGGAGGGAGCGAGTCGATTTAACATTGACTGATTTTATGGGACTGTTAAAATAGCTCCATGGGCGTAATGTGATGGTAGTTAAGGTGGATATATGGTTATACAATGGAATAATATTGTATTCATAATGAATTTGAAGTGTTACATAGAAGTGACACCTATTGAAGAAAAGTTGAGGAGAAAATCGTAGTTTGAATATTTTCAAAAAAGTCAGTTAGATATATTAGAGAGACTGCTAGTTTATGTAACCAACTTAGTTAACCATTTATCATGATATTTAGTCTTTGAACATTTGATTTATGTAACCAACTTTATTTATCGGGATTAACCCCCTATTATTACTGCCATTGTTAAAATTATTCCATTTCCAGTTGATTATGCTTATTTATACACTTTAAAAAATTTAATCATGTTGTACATCCATATAAAAACTTTGTTGTTAAAATTAGGGAAAATTGTGATTTAGTCATAGAAAAGAGAATTTACAAACTAAACGGTCTCGTAAAATCATGTAATTATAATAAAGTCTCAGTTGACAACTCTATATAATTTTAGAGGTTTTCATAATAATTTTATGAGTTTTATTAATAAAACTACAGAATTTTATTATAATTACACAATTTTATGGAATCATTTAATTATAAATTCCCTTACTTGTGAACAAATTTCAATTTTCCTTTAAAATTATAACTTAATCTTAAAAAAAAGATTAAAAAAAAATCTTTCGCTTATAAGGTGGGACAGCGGAGTATTAACACACAAACACACACCCAAATTGATTGCTGTGTGGAAGACACGCGCTGAGGGAGATATGAGGGCATCAACTGAAGCGCTGCCTTAAGTCCATCAGGTTTTGGAGGAGGTCGATGGGAGACAAGCAATATCAAACATTGGATAGGCCGAATCTTACTGTTCCTCTTCAATGGGAAATATCATCCCTATTGAAAATATTAAAAAAACAACTTCCAAAATTAAAAATAAAAATGATCCCCCAGCTCATCTTTTATCCGCCACCTTTCAACCCTCTTATTTTATTTTATTCGAAAATAAAGCCTCGCTTTTGCACCCCAGCTAAGGGATATGTCTGTTCTGTTTCTGTGCTCATACACAGTCCCCAGTCAAGTCGCGTTGCCCTTATTTAAGGCTGATCCCTTCCTCTCTATATACCCACATATCCCCTAGAGTGTATTCCTGCATTCGACAGTTCATAGCTAAAATGGCGCATAACTTCTACATCGCCGCCATGGACGGAAACTCCAGTGAATCCTCCTTCTATTCCGACTCTGATTCCTGCGACGAAGTTACTTCGTCGTTGTCTGCTCCTGCCCCCACCGTCCACCCCGCTGTTAATGGTGGTGGTGCCCTTGACATGTCTGCACTGATGATTCAGCTCCCTGTCTGGTATATATCCTCCTACTTCTTTCGATCTGGGTTACGTTTGTGTTTCTGGCTGTCTGTTTCTCTGCTTCTGTAACGAAATACCTACTGAAAGTTTGTGTCTTTTTCTTCCAGGAGCGGGCTTTCTAATTTTTATAAAGGCAAATCCCAATCATTCCCTTGTCTTACTGCCGCAGCTCGACGTTGTTCTCCCCTAGCTAAGCCGGTTAACATTTCTGACAGAATGCTTAAGCTGAGAATTATGAGGAGAAAGCATCTACGGAAATCAAATGGTAGTAGCCGAAATTCCCAGAGCTCCAACGGTTCCCTATCTTACCTCAGAGTGAGGAGGTCAAGCCCTAGCGCGGCGGCGACCAATGGGTCTCTATTGCCTGCTCCTGCACCCACCAGCTCCACCGCCTCCACCATGACCAACCCTACTGAACTGTTTGATTGTGATATCTAGGAGATGGACGTACGTTTGTACGTACAAGTTGTTCAATGTTAGGCTTTGCTGGCTTTCTGTCTGTGTGTGTTTGTGCTAACTACTACTAGCTTGTTCAGTTTTTGTTTCTCTGTATTTTGGGATGCACGAATTTATTGGTCAGATTCATGTCTGATCGATGCACCCAAATTGTATTTCAAGACTACGACCTGGAAGGATGAATGTTTGTAATGTAATGTAATCTAAGCATTTTGGGAACTACCTCAGATGCTCGTCCAGTTTAATGAAAATGTGTGGTTTAGTGTATTGTGATCTACTTTCTCGATCGGAAATGTTATGTTTGAATGTTCAACCCTAATTCCAGTTCTCTCTCTCTCTAGAAACAAACACTGTTGCAATTTCCTACCTACGTGTTTGGAACTGAGACCGTGTCGCGTTCTCAAGAATCACAAGATCAGTTGTACTTGATCGGTCCTTTTAGTGTCAGAAGGAATAGTGAGTTTCCTTGCCAGCGATTGTAAAGTTGGCTCATGTTCCTTTGGGCTGCAGTGAGTTCAACACTTATTTGAGTAAGGTTGGTGATAACTAGTGATAGCAACTTGGGCGACAATCATGATATTGATCTTAGAAAAGACGGGGTTTGTCTATTTTAAATAAAAATATCGTCTAATTTTATACTCCTCTGGGTCCTAACAGAAGAATTCTAAGAAAATTAATTACATTGTTTAATTATGTCATATATTGTATTTTATTACATTATATATTAGTTCATAAGTCAAATAATATAATTTAAAAAAATAATAAAAAGTAATTAACTTTATTAAATTTTTTTTATAATTCTCTAAAAAAATCAACTTCCCTTATAATTATGACCGGTTTCACCACATGCGTAACCGACTTAGAAATAAGTTCAAAAGTGCATCAGATTCTAAACATCATTGTTGCATGATGATTAATCAACTCAATGGTGTAAAATTAGTATTTTTTTATTAAAATGTGATTGACAATAATTTTAAATATCAAGATGCTATATAAAAAAAATTAATTATCATAATGCAAGTTGAAGTCATATTTATGGTGAACGACAAGAATGATTTGCATGATAATGCAAAGATAGGGAGTTTGGAAATCATCCATGCCTAGTCGATTTCATCGAAAGTGCGGACCCAAAAATAATTGTAATTATTATTACCAATGATTTTTATCATATAATGATTGTATAATTATAAGTGCATAATAATAATAATAATAATAATTACATATTGATATAAATAATTATTATAAAATTAGGATAAAAAATACATAAATAAAATAAAACAACGCTATAAATAGTAACTTACCCACTACAACAAATAAGTGTTTTAACGTCTATTTTAAAACACTTTTGGCGTTTGTTTTAGAGCGATCGTCTATGTGGGATACGTAAAAAGAATGCGTCTGTTTTTAAAAAAAATATACACCTGTTTGGGCGTTTGTTTAAAAAAAAGACGCCTATTTATATTTCAATTTTAAATTTTAGAACCATCCTAGCCACTCTTCTAAGCGATAAAAATTCAACCGAGGCAGATAATATAAAACTATGAACACAATATAATGCATAAGCATTAACAAGAGCATTAATAGGAGCAATATCAAATTAACCGAAAAAATAAAATTTAACGTCACCTAATGTAATGTAAAATTAACAGGAGAAGGGAGAAAAAATTAAGGGAGAATTTCATTGAGAGACCACAGTTGCCAATTAATATAAATTCAGTCCCAAAGGTCTGAACTGAGATTAAATTTTGGTGCCAAAAGACCTTACTGCCCCTGTTAGATAGATGGTTAAAAAACAAAAGGCAAGCGTGAGAGAGGTCGTAGAAAAGCTTAGGAATGTTTTGAAAACCTTTCTTCCAAAATGCTCCTCCTCTCTTCCGAATCCTCCTCTTCTCTTCCAAATCCTCCTCTGCTCTTAGCTACATTAGCTATCGGTGTACTTTGTCCATAGATTGAGTGGCGTTTCTCCGCACTGCTATGACAGGCTTCTGAAGCACTCCCTCACATTGCATGGTCGCCATTGTGCCGTCGTGGGTGTCCGTTGTTGTTAGGGTGGAAATCTTCTCGAGGTACGTCACCGTGACATTAGGGTAGGTCCGTCATAGGTGACATTGTGGGTGAGGTGCATCGCCTTATATTACCCATTTTGTTATACTTTTACTTGCTGCTAATGTTATCCTCTTTAGGTAAGTCAATGGTTTCTCACATGCCACTTTGGGTTTTGGTTAAAATTCTTTGTTGTCAATATACGTTTGAACAAATGAAGCAATGG
>JBAGKO010015219.1:0-11390 GCA_037177275.1 Acacia concinna | reverse complement strand
TAGAACATTCTAATGTCTTTCTCTCTTTTTTTTGTCCTTGGAACATTATATTTTTCTGATTTTAAATATAAGACTTTATTATAAGTATAGAATGAGGTGTGATTAAATTTGGAACATGACAGCCTGTGAATTCCAGCACAAGATGGTGGATCTACTGCAAAGTACTCCGTATATACTTATTAGGTATGCCAACGTGTTAATCACATGACATCATAAAAAAAATTTAAGTACTTATAAAATTCAAATTCATCCTGCCTCTCAAAAATTATAATTTTCTCTCATTAATCTCTCTATCGATTCCATATATATACTAAGACCTTTTTATACGTCAATGAAATACTTTTACAAGGTATCTCATTAAAAGAATACTTTTATTTTTATTACATAGTTGATTTAACTAATTTTTTAATCCTTACATATTTTTTTTTTGGAGAAATAATCCTTACATATAATTATCTTGTAGTATATATGTTAGATCACTCACTTGCATTTGTGTTTTCGCGGACATGTTAATATTTAATGCAAAACATATGCTTCGTGCAAAATTTTGTCTGTCTTAAACTCTTAATAGATATTAAGGGTCTGTTTGGAAAGAGGGAAATTGAGAGAAAGGAAAGGAAATGAAAATTTTCAAGAGTTAGATTTATTCATTATTTTTGAAGGTGCTACTCTTTATCTAATACTATTAATCTCAAAAGAATATTTTAGATAAAGTAATTATATTTTTTAACAAGTGAAATTTTTTATTTTCCTCGTTTTAATATGTGTAATTGTGTATTGACTTTCTTTCCCCTTCAAAAAAATATAATCGCCAAATATATATATTACAAATAAAATATATTCTACCGCACTCTAACATCTTATGTATCTGTTTATTGAATTCAGCTAATACTTTTATAAATAGTATAAACAATTTGCTTTTCGTTTCAATAGTTAGAATTTCAGTTTTTCGCTAATATCTTTTCGGCATATAGCAACATGGAAGCTGCCCAGTAAATAACAGGTTAGGATTCGGAATCCTGATTCAAACCTTAAATTATCAGCACTACTTGTCTTATAATTTGAAATATATATATATATATATATAGTTTCTTAAATTATTTTAAAACTGCAATGGCGGCTTTCGGGTTACTCTGTGTTAGGGTTAATCCAATTTGAGATTAACTTCACATCTAAGAAAGTATTAAGTCAATGCAATTTGTGAATTGGTTAAGCACTCCCTCCATATTTTTTACAGACTAGTCCTCCCATTATAATTATAGGATATCACTGAAGTTAATTAATTACTTGATTAAAACATTTATGACATGATTTCTGTGAAATATTTATGTATATTATTACATTATAGACTATTTTTATAAGTTAGACACATTAGTTTAAATAAAAATGATAAATGTGATAGATAAAATATAAAAAAAATCTTATATTCAATACCAAAATTCAATTTCATATTGGTTTTTTAATGGTTTCCACGCTTTTTACCATGGAGTTGAAAATAAGCAAGAGTCAAAGATTCTTTAATAGGTCAACCTTTCGGCTAGGCTATCTTGTGGTTTGCAAGAAGAAAAAATGACTCATCTTTCATTGCATCTCAGATGATAAAGAGAGAGCTTTGCCTATCGTTTAGTTGGAATGGGTGTCTCATTTTTTGGATGCCCAAGGGCTTTGATTAAGCTATACTTTAGAAATGTATATTTGAATATTATATATATATATATATATATATTCACTCTTAGAAATACACGCACACATTAACTCTTATTCTTTCTCCTTGGCTTTGCTGTCTTTTTCTCATATATTTCCTTTCATCTTTTTTTTTTTTACTTAGGGAGAGTTTAAAAAAAGACTATCAAAATAAAGAAAAGACACATCAGAACAATGAAATGTGAAAATTTTAAATTAGTTATTTTGTATTTTTTGTGTAATTATGAAAATGCTACTGAATTTTTAACAACATGGGTATCGTAATTTATAATAAGAATATCTCAAATAATAATAATAGAAGTATTTAAATACTACGTATTTATGCTGTAAATTATTTGTGCTGCTGCTGTTAATTGAGATACTTTTGTCATGAATTATAATTTTCATATTGTTAAAAATCTAGTGGCATTTTCGTAATTACATGAAAATATAAAAAAAACTTATTTAAGATTCTTGACTCTTGCTCTTGAGAAATTGATATCTCAAATCGGATACACACAAATCAATCTGGGAAATTCATTTAAGAAGCAAACATCCCTTTCTTGAGACGAGACTTTTAGCCGTACGCATGATAGCTCCTCTGAATCCCTTTCCTTTGTAAAAAATTTTAGACATCTAGGGACAGTTTAGTAGATTTAATTTAATTTAATTTACTTTTTGAAAAGGACGATTCATGCCCTAATATCATATGGAATTATGGATACTTATAATAATTTTTTGTCTTTTACTATTTTCAAAACCATCAAGTTCTAATGTCGACAATTTTTAAAATAAAATTAACAACATCAATATTTAGTATGTAAAGCAAAAGGGACACATAGAGAAGCGTCCTTTTCTTTCTCTGGGCACCATTTTGGTGCCAAATTTCACTTCTCTAATCTCTCTCACTCTTAAATTGTATTCAGTATTTTAAAGTAATTATTCAGTATCACCTGTTATTTTAAATTTTTTTAATGCTTGTTTGGAATAATTTAATACTTGTTTGGAATGAGTTATAATTGATTTATAAGTAATTTATTGCGGAGTACGAAGTAAGTATGTAATATGGTGTTTTTCGTATTTTGTGCGTAATATTTTATTTAACAAAAATAAGTTGAACCAAACAAGCCATAATTATTTAAAGGTAGTAAGATCTTATTTGCGGAGTACGAAATAAGTATGTAAGAGGGTTTTTCTCGTACTTTGTGCATAGGATTTTATTTGACCTAAATAAGTCATACCAAACAAGCCCTTAATATCGTAAAATAATTTTTCGGTTTATTTGACACTCTAAAACATTATGTTAATATCATTCAATGTCTAACTGCCAACATATTTAATTATTTTTTTATATGTATTTAATATCCTATACTCATTTTAATGTATAGAACACAAAACATATTTTACTATTGATCCTCACTCTCTTAAAGTAACGTTTATATAACGTTTTAGGATGTTTGAAGTATTAAAAATTAGTTTAGGGTATTAAATAATACTAAAAAATATTTTAGTGTGTTAAGTGTTGGATACTAGGTGATATTAATAAAATATTTTAAGGTATTAAGTGAATTAAAAATTATTTTAAAATATTAAAAAAATATTTAAAATCCTAACTAGTACTGAAAAAATATTTTAAGACACTCAATACAATTTTTTAAAGAAAGAAAAGAAAATGGGAGAATTTCAGAAAAAGACATTGAAAATAGAGAAAAGATAATTCAGTACAGTGAAATCGGAAAATTTTAAATCAGTCTTTTTTTATTTTTATTTTGGATAATTATAAAAATGCCATTGAATTTTTCACAACACGAGTATGTAAATTAACAACAATAGATAATACGTATTTACATTGTGAGTTGTTTGTATTATTACTGTAAATTACGAAATTCGTGTTGTAAAAAATTTAGTGGCATTTTTATAATTAAAAAAAATAAAATAGATTGATTTAAAATTTTCTGTTTCCGCAGCAATGAATTTTGATTTTTTTATTTTAATTGTCTTTTATTATAATTGTTTTAAAGAAAATTGAAGCCACGATGGGTCCCATAGTTTAAATGGGAATTGAAATTATTTAATGATTTGATTGAAAATATATAAAGAATTTGACAGCTGCACCTGCAAGGAAAGCAGATGAGGTAGAACAGTGACACGTGTCTGAAAGGGATGGATGAAATGAAAAAGCTGTCTTTCTTTGACTCTTTAACTGACTTTGACGTCACATTATTATTTGCTGCTACTTCCAACTTGACGCTCTTTTCAACGCTCTTTGGATTTTATCCCCTGCGGCCACTTTCTGTACTCCCCTTACTTACGACGCCGTTTTTTAAAATATGTAAATTCGAAGAGGCACTTCTTCATTCGCCATATTTAAATGGGCATTTTGGTGAAGGAGTATCAATTTTTTTTAAAAAAAAATTATTCGTGTTTTAGATAATCTGAAAAGTTCTGTGTCTCAAAATGAAGGTCTTGAACGAATACTTTACTCATTTTCAGTGTGCTTTCCTTAAAGGCATGTCATTTTTTTATAATATTCTATAAACCGCATACTTAATGAATTAAGTTCATTCAGCCCATTTCTTTGGCGGGTTATTATTTGGTTAATTTGAGCCTCCTAAATTTTTTAATCTTTTTTAATATTTATCATTCTTTTTTATTTCTACTTCTTTTTTCTTTCACTTATTCATATCACATTCCATTTTTTTTATGCATTTGCATTATGCAATTTTATTTTCGCCTTCATTTTTTTCACCACTCATATAATAAAAATATGTAAATTTTTCTCTTTTAAATTTAATAATAGTAGATTAAGTAAATATGATATAAAAATAATGTCACATGAAAAATAAGAGAAAGTTGTTAAATAGAATATTGAAGATAAAAGAATAAAAATATTTGACTCAAATAATTTAAATTTATATTGTAAGAATAATTTTTTTTTTTTTAAAAAAAAGTTAAACGGCTAGCACGCTAGCTTACGGGCTAAGTTGGGCAGATTGACGGGCTCGCATTTAACTAGCGCAAGCCTGTTTATTTTGACGGGTCTAACCTATTTTACTAACTCTTGGTTTCATAGAATTTTTTCATTTGCATAAATAAAGAAAATGAACTTTCGGATAAATGGATAGCAGTAATGATAGCATGTGTAACTAGTATACAATGCCAAGTTGTTTTTAATGGACAAGTTACTGGTTCTATTTATTAAAAAGAGAGGTGAGGTTCAGGTCAAAAAAAAAACAAAAAGAAAAGAAGAAGAAGGGTGAGCTGGTGAGGTAAGGGATCCTCTGTCACCTTATTTTTACATAATGACGACAACATTCTAATATAATTTTTTTTTCAGTTTTAATTATAAATACCTATTAATTTTTTAGAGGATATTAAAAAATATTAAAAAAATTAGTTACAGTACTTTAAGATATTAAAATTTATCGTTTTCTTTTAAATTACATTAGTTGACTTATGAACTAATATATAATATAATAAAACACAATATATGATATGATTAAGTAATGTAATTATCTTTTTAAAATTTTCTTAAAATTCTTAAAAAAAAGTCAACAGACTTTTATAATTAGAATCATAAAGTATTTCATATCTTAATTATAAGGCCTATTTGATTTTTTAGAAAATCCTAAAAAATTAATTAAATTACTTAAAATTTTTATTATTTTTATTCAAACTATTTTGGTTGACTTATAAACTAATATATAATATAATAAAACATAATATATGATGTACTTAAATACTTTATTTTACTTCTTTAATCTCTCCAAAAAAAAAGTTACGTGGATTTTATAATTAGAACAATAGGTAATATGTATTAAGGGGAAAATTTTCATTTGACATATTAAAGCGGGTTAAAATTGTAATTTTGGTTAAGGAGTATCAATTTTTTAAAATATTTGTTGGAGTATTGTCTTCTCTTAATGTTTAAAAGGATCAAGCTAGTTGCAATCTACCCAAGATTAGTCAGATCAAACCATGATCCATGTTGAAATGTAAGTTGAAACTAAAGATGAAAATAAGTCAAGTTGAGTTAGGCTTTAATTAAATATGCATGGGCATGTAATGGTGATCTAAAGCCTAAGTTTGAACTTGAGCCTAAATTTGTATACACATTTTTTTTAAAAAAAAAAAATACTCAAACCTAAGTCTTGAAAAGGCTTAACGAGGCCTAAAGTCTTTTTTAAAGGCCTATTTAAAATGTAAGCATTCTTTAAAGTTCATTTACAATCAATAAAACCTATTTAAAATCATACGTTATGTCTTAAGAATTTAAGATTTTTCTCACTTACAATATAAAAGTTTAGTAAGAAAACCAACACTGACAATAAAAATAATTGTCTAATCAAGTCATAATATGAAAAACCAAATCTAAGAAAACACATTTACTAACATCTATCAAACACAACAAGTAGTGGCATGTCAAACTGGATTTTACTTTTTTTTTACTTATCCTATTGAAACTAAGATAAACTTCTTCTGATCATAATATTTTATTAGGGCATCACTGAGATAAACTTATAGCAATTATTATGTTTCAACGAACGGCGTAAATAAAGTGAAAGGGGCAAGTTAACATTGCAATTTTGAGCTATCAAAGAGAAGAGAGGTAAACGTGAGCGACTAATGAATGAGTTGGTTGAGTTTATGGATGCATGATCAAACATGAAACTTAAGGTAAAAATTAATTTAGTAATTTTATAAATAATTTAAAATATAGATTTAGATCATATTACTGTATATATATAATTATTTATAACAATATAAATTTAAAAAACTTAACAGGTTAGACTTATAGGTTTGTAAGTTAGGCTTTATGAAGATAAGCTTGATAAGGGCCTAACTTATTTCCTTTTTTCTTTTAGTTGACAAAGAAATTATATTAAAGCAGCTTTAAACTAAAAGGTCTCAAACACAAGAAAGAACACAACAACTAAAATTAAAATACAACTAGATGTGAACCATAAACAACAAAGCATATCATAGCAAAGAGAACTTGAAATTGGATAAGAAAAAACTTCATAAACACCAATTATCAATATAGTCTGCAATTGAGATGGAGGCCGAGATTCCCAATCCGAAGGGTAAGACCGATCCATTGAAGTTTTGGCAATCCAATTAACAACCAAATTTGATTCCATAAGATTCCATTTGCAACAATAGTTCTTGATCAAATTCCTTGAGACAATAATATACTCAATAAAAACAATACAAAAAAGTGCATTACAGAAAGCCTAAACAGCTTGATAGTACAAGAGAAAATCACAACTCTACTAAAATATGAACATTATTTCCATACACACTGAATTAATGTATGTCTAGTTTGAATATGAATAATGGTGGAATACACATTGCATAGACACATGTTAAACTAGTGATAAACCGTGTATACAAACACATTGAACAAGCATAAGTTGATGATTTTTAAATGATTAGCAATTAAGGCTTCAATAGAATTTTGAACCATAAAATAACTAATCTCCCTCCCACACACATAAACCTCAAAGCACTCATAATTATTCTAAGAAAAGGACTTGAGAACCCTGTTCTCAAAGCACCTGCTCAACTATCACTTCTCTTCTCCACAAAAAAAAAAAAAAGCTTTCCACATCAATTCTTGTAGGACACTAACAACTTGTTTAAAATGAATTGACTTATAACAAACATTGATATGAGAATTAGTGCAATGTGTCTCCCAATAAAACCAAATTAACCAAACCACAACTAACATCAACTCTTTTTGGCCATAATAAGCACTCAAAATTATACATTCAACAGTGAGAGAGGCAACCCTCACTGTCACACCTTCCTTGCACAGCCTTTACCTTATCATATGAGAGCTATTGGAATCACTTGTTATGATTTCAAGTTAGGAAATCAAGGAGAATTTTTTGCTTCTTATCGGATTACTATTCACTCTAGCCTTAATTTCAATCAACTTTAGAAAATTATAAATAATTCTAGAAAAATCGAAATGACGTGATTCCAAGCTCATTTGGAAGCTCTCATCATCCTCTATAAGGGAAAAATAATCTCATACAATGCTTGCATAGCATCATCCATGTGCAACCCCTCAAAGTTGCACTATTCATATGGTCAATTTGGCACCATTCATTTGGTCATTTTTTAATTATTCCAGATTTTTGGCCTAACTTTGGGTAGGCTTAATTTTCTTTAAAAAACTCCAAATGACATGATCTATCACTCCATTTGCAGCTAAAAATATCCTCTATTAGCATGCAAAGGCTCGTGGTTAGATACAGTCATTTGATTAAATCATGGCCAACCAATTTCAGTCCCAAAATAGCCAAAACTCAAGTACCAATATAACCATATTACCTTGCTATGCTATTTTTCCCTTTTCTCTTAATTCTAACGTCACGCGGACAACATGGCGACATAGATAAAGGCAATCCCATATTTTACATTACACTCAGTAGCATATAGAAACAGTCCAAACCAATCCAGTATCTAGTACATTACATTATACAGTCATCCATACATAACATAAGGAAGCAAAATAAACATTCTCAATCTACTTCTTCTCCTTGCTTCCCGAAGCACCTTCAACTGTATTGTGGAGAGGGTAAGGTTTCTTGGGAAACCTCACTAGCAGAACACTAACAATAACATGATAATGCAATTCAAGTCATACTAAATGCTATGCTCGTGTTTACTCATCTAGTGCCCTCTCTCTTGGCACTCACCGTGTATAGGGAGCATGCACATGACTCTAGCTCTAACATAATGCCAAGGCACATAAATAGTGAGTCATACATCTCAAACATAACATGCTGCTCAACCACAACACAGTAAAAACAAGTCACAACACAAAGCAGACAAGCAAAGCATTAAAAGGCTAAAGTTAGAAGTTCTAGCTACCGCTTATTCCACGCGCTGCAGGTGCTTTCTCTTGCCCCTCTGGATACTGAAGGACTCCTCTGCAATGCCTAAACATAACACAATCATTAGGCATGCATATATGCTACTGGAATTAGTTCAGAACCTCTCCCCTCATAAACTTAGGTTCCGAACTACCCTTGACCTTTCACTGATTTCAGAGGCTTAACCTACACAGTTTTCGCCCCTGAATCCTTCTGTGACCTCTGTTTGATCAAAATCAAACTCCTCCTACCCTCAACCCTCTTGGCCGAAACTCTCCCCTTTCTTGGGGTTCCTGGTGATTTCATCGGTTCGGTGTTCCACACGCGTTCTTATTACCTTTCCTTAGGTAAAACACTGCTCTGAACGCATTGGAACCATCAAACCAATCAAAATCACATCACAACATGCTCTATAGGGTCTGGCCGAAAACTCACCCCTTAACCCCAAGGAAAAATCTCAACCTCTATCAAGCTCATACACCGATATCTAGCGTTTTCTAGCCCGAATAACCATCCTAGAACCTCAAACTCTTCTTCCTCTTACTTAACTAGATCCACGGACAGCATTTCCCCTTATGAAATGCCCTAGGAACCGTGGAGAAGAGGAAGGAAACAAAAGGAAATACAGGCTAGAACGTACCTCAATCGCTTGCGTGAACGGTGTAGTTAGAATCTCCTTGGAATTCTGCACACGGGGGTTGAGTTTCCAAACCGCCAGAACCTCCCCAGGGAACCCAAATTTCGTGTAAAACCAAGAGGGAGGGGAGCTCCTTATATAGAGCTAAACCAGGGGCATTTTGGGCATTTTCAAAAAAATTCAACAAAAGTCAACTTTTCTTACTCCCACTCAACTTACACCACATGCTCTCTTCTAGCTTCTTCTTGAGCTTTCCTTGGCTTGCCTCTTAAGCCAAGGATGGTGCAGGCTGGTGTGGGTCCTGTGGGGCCCACACAACTTAGTCTAAGCCCATATTCGTCCTGTACCGCCTTATTTAATCCATAAATTCCAGAAAATTCATTGTACATCGAAAAATTCTGAAAATTACCCAAAAATCAAAAAATATCACAGAAGGCTACCATAAAATTTCAGAATTTTTCGAGCTCTGGAACTCCAGAAAATAATTTTTCTGTGAATAAGTCCCTTATATCGGCGATAGCCGATATTCTAGAATTTTCTAAAATTTCTCTGGACTTCTTCTCAACCTCTAACCAACTCATTGAACTTTGTTTATGCTCTACTAATTTTCCCAAATTCTAGTCCAGAACAACGAGGCCTTTAGATATCTGCTATAGTTCATTTTTGGCCAAAAACCCAATCCAGCCAAAAATTAATAAAATAATCATAAAATTAATAAAAATTCATATGGCCTCCAAAAATCATTCTGACTGCTCTATAATGTTCTGGATGCTCTAAAATAATTTCTGGGATTTTAATGGAATTTTTGGGGCTTTTGGACCTGTTCAAAATTCATCCTTTAACTTTGCCGAATTTTCATTCTTTGCACATAGGTCCTTCCCCATACTTCACTTTAAAAGTCAGGAGATCTCTCTCTCCTCTCTTGATTATGGCCCTTTATTCATCCCAAATACCTCATCTAGGCCCCAAAAAATATCCAGGTACGACCCTCGTCTACCCAAAATCCTCTATCTAGGCCTAGAAAAGTTTTGGGATGTTACACAAGCCTTACCTCATAATTCTAAAGTGATTTTTTTACAGATCATGCAGCAATGAAATACCTCTTCCACAAGCCTCAATCAAAGCCAAGGCTCTTGAGGTGGATGCTATTGCTTCAGGAGTTTGATGTGGAAGTAAAAGATCAGGCAGGAAACATAAACCATGTAGCTGACAACTTAAGCAGACTTCCACTTGAGACATGAGGAGTATTAGATTCATATGTTCTTTGTGATTCATTTCCTGGTCAATCTCTATGCGCTTTGTCAATTTCTCAACCATGGTTTGCCCATCTAATAAATTTTCTTGTCACAGGTTTAATCCATTCTCACTTATATACTTTTTAGGCTCAAACGCTTCGAAGTGAAGCTTCCTACTACATCTGAGATCCACCTCATCTATGGAGATTATATGATGATCAAGTAATAAGGCGGTGTGTTCCCAAAGTGGAAGCTCAACAAATCCTAGAAGCCTGTCATGATACATTATGTCGAAAACACTTTTAGTGCTAAGAAGATGGCTAGGAAGGTATTAGATGCTGGATTTTATTGGCCCACCTTGTTTAGATATGCATTCACCTTTTGTAAGGTATGTGATAAATGCCAACGCTTTGGGGTAGTGAGTAAAAGAAATGAGATGCCCCAACAACTAATCCTCTTATGTGAAATCTTTGAAGCTTGGGGAATCAACTTCATGGGCCCTTTTCCACCATCTCATGTTGATACTTATATCCTTCTAGCTATGGACTATCTTTCCCAGGACATAGAGGCAATCCGTACACTTAAGGATGACGCACCTACAATCTCTAAATTCCTAAAGTCCACCATCTTTAGTTGATTTGGAGTGCCTCGTGTGCTAATCAGTGACCAAGGTACCTATTTTTGCAACAAGTTACTTACCAACTTGTTAGGTAAATATGGGGTCTCGCATAGAATATCTACACCCTACCATCCCCAAACCAATGGCCTAGCTGAAGTATCAAATAGGGAAATTAAGAGAATCCTCAAGCGGATTGTGAAGCCTTCTAATCACAATTGGAGCTTGTGATTAGAAAATGCTCTATGGGCTTATCGTACCGCCTACAAGACCCCAATAGGGATGTCTCCATACCGGATTATCTATGGAAAACTGTGTCACATACCGGTGGAATT
>JBAGKO010015160.1:0-11392 GCA_037177275.1 Acacia concinna | reverse complement strand
TGTGTGGTTCAAAATCATTATTAATTAACCCACAATGATTATAAGGATTAGTGGGGCATAGTTAAGGGGTGTTACATTCATTTTCTTTCATTCATCGTGGTGGCAAGTAACAAGGTATGCATATTTCATCTAGGCCTCCTAGTATCTCGGTTTATAGATGTGCTTTGTATTATTATTGGAAATAGCTATTGCTTGGTGTACATTGAAATGCCATGTAGATATGTCTTGAATAATAAAAAAAAGAGTGCACAAAATGAAGAAGAAAGATGTGTATATATCAATAAAAAAAACAAGAAGAAGAAGAAGAAAAGAAAAGAAAGGAAGTTGAAGAAGAATAAGGCATTCATAAAAAGGCCTGGCAAATAGCAAATGCATTAGTGTCAAGCACATTTCATATTAAATGTTAAGAGTTGCTGTGGATGTTACATTGTTCATGCATGTAATGTTTCTTGCCACATCCTTTATTCATTCCAAGTGGCCAAACTCCATCATTACAACCCTTACAAGTCTATGGTAGGATGTTTGCTAATTGAATCTTCAGTGAAAAAGAACCTTAATGAGGAGAGAAAAGTGAGCTAAACACTCTTAGCCCTTGAGTGAATCTCTATCGTTCATATGCTTCGAGTCAATCATATCTTGTACTTGATCACTTAGCACTGTTCATGTTATCATTTTTGTTTTCCTAACGGATGTTGTTTGTTAAGTTCTTAAGATATCTCTTGAACGTGCTGAATTCTTTAATTGTGCTTGCATTTTGTTTGGGAGGGCTCAAGTTTTTGTCCAGGAGTACAAAGGTTCAAGTATGAGGGAGTGATAGAACCCTATCTTTACATGGTTTTCTTAAGTGTTTTCTAATTATTTGTAATACTTTTACCCTCATTATGTGTGCACTTGTAGCTTTTGGGATTACATAGATTCATGTCTTGCATTTTACTGTTTTAAGGGTAAAAAGGGTCAATTTCCTCTCCTTATTTGAATTTGCTTGTTTGGTCTTCAAAAAGCTCTTTTATATAACTTTCAGGCAATTGGAGAAGGATTTGAAGCCCAATACAAGAGCATTGAAGGAGCCAACAATTTACAAAAGCTAAGGCACAAATAGGAGTGTTTATGTCTCCCCAAGTTACTACTTAGAGAGTTGAGGTCACGACCTGGATGTCCTTTAGTGGAGCCCTGCGTTTTGGAAGCTAAGTCAAGATTGATGTATCTTTTGTCTTCCCAAGTCGCGACTTGACACATTTGAGGTCGCGACTTGGCCCCCCAAAGTGAAGCTGCACATTTTAAAGTAGAGTTTTCAGACTCCCTATATAAGCATGACACAACCACACGAAAGAGGGTTGACAGTGTGCAGATTTGCATAAATGTAGCTACCTTCATATTCTCTCAACCTCACATTGTTTCCATATCAAATCCCTTCACTTTCCTCCATTCTTCCTCTAGTTTTAACCATCCAAGCCCACCAGAATCATCCCCATCATCTTTTTCTTCACCTTTTCATCCCATTTTAGCTTCTTTCATGGTATCTCTCTAGTTTAGCGATTGCAGTCATTACAAAAGCATGAGAGGCTAACGTTCTAGCCTGTTGGTGATGAAGAACAAGGCTTGAGTTCACTGGAATCAATAGGGGAGTACTTTTATGGTCTAAGTAATCATTTTCTCTTTTGTATCAGGATTTTCTAGATTTAGGAATTTCTATACTTTTGTAGAATTTGATGATTACGATTGTAATTTCTGAACTTAGACTATGCATTGTGACTGGATGGGATGATGTTATCATTGAGTGATTTGAATATATATATTTCCATGTATTAAAGCCCTGTGTTTATTTAATCTTGTCAGTGATTATTGATAATATTGTATGTGCACTTGTCACCCTTGGTTGTTGATTAACAATCTAGGGAATTTGCATCACCCACTCCATTTGTACTCTAAGTGGTTTCTTAACAATGCATTAGAAAATGTTAAACTAACTTTGATTAAAGTGAAGTTTAACATTGACTAAGGCATTGGAGCCAAGTGATTGCTTGGGGTTTTCAATTTGACTTAGAGAATTTAAACTTCCAATTACATTTTTAGAACAAGGATAGCTAGTTTTTATCACCAAGGGACTAACTCATCAATTTCCCTATTATCCAAACCACTCTCATAATTTAAAAATACCAAAAATATTTACTTTTTCTTGCACTTTTACATTTATTGCACTAATAGAAACCATTTGAAAACCCCCTATTTTCTTTAACCAATTCATCATGTTTTCATTAAAAACTAGTTTTTAGGACTTTACCAATAAGCGCTGCTTAAGAAGAATGATTTGGTTGTACCCTATATTACATTATTAGGTGCAATTCCATCTTGATAGACCGGAAAGTGACATTTTAGCCTTCATCAGTAAGCAAGGAAAAGGGAATATGATTCTGCCATCAAGTTAGACCAGCAACCATTTTGAGTGAAGACTTCAACCAGCATAAATCGTAAAACCCTTACCTCTCTTTTCAGATCAAATCTCCATGCTTCACACTTTCCACTTTACTTGGAACCACTTTTTATGTTCATCTAAATATCAGCCCCCAAAATTGCAATTTTGCACTATTTTCACCATCTCTTAAGGAGGGGAGGGTTTGAGAAAGATTTTGTTTTACCTTGTTTGGATGGATAAAAGGGAAGGGGAGGAGAGGGATTTTAATAATAAAAAAAGGTAATCAACAATATAAGAATATAATCAATAGAAAATAAAATAGACACCAATCCATATCAAAGTTTTTGAAGTGTAGCATATAAAGGAGAATTAATATTTGTCATGTTCTAAAAATCTTACATGTAACTTTCAAAATGTGTGTATTAATTTGTTTTTCTTATTAAAAATATGCATAGAGCGATAAAAAAAATACAATACAGTATGATACTAACAATGTATAACACAAATATAAAAGGGAAACAACCCATACATATTAAAAAAGAGTAAACATCATGTGCATGTTAATTCATAGAAGTCAAAATATAACATTTTCCCTCCAAATTCCTTCAATTTTGGAGGGGAGGGGAGGGGAGGGGAAGGAGGGGGAGGGAGGGAAAATCTTAGAAAATTTTCCTCCCCTTCTAAGAAGTTTTGTTATCCAAACAAGGGGAGGGAAGCAAAATCTCTCAATTTCCTTCCCCTCCTCTCCCCTCCCCTCATACCGAACAGACCCTAATAGTCAGAAAATAACTTTTGGAAACATTACAATTTAGTACTCCGCCGCCTCTCAACTTTCTTCCACTTTTGGCTTTCATATTTTGACACTTTGCATCCAGATCCCTCTTATTCTTCTTTGACAACTTTTGACTAATTACAAATTAACCCATTTGTACTTTCCTTCTCTTTTGAAGCTCTTTTTCACTTAAATCCCTAAAACTAAGATAAAATTTTAATAAAGTCCTTTCACAATTAATTATTAAAGGATAAAAGTGCATTCAGCACTCCAAACTAATTTTAGAAAGGCAATTAGCACATCTAAGGGTGCAATTTTGCCCTTAATGTAATTTGTAGGTGCAATTTCACCCTCCATACACTAACGTCGTTTTCCTCTTGAAAAAACAAAAAAAAAAAAAAACAACCAATCCATCCCCCTTGTTTGTCTCTTGCCTGAGACCTCTACTATCATCCATGGAAGCCATAGTTCATCAGCTCAAGTAAATGGAGGCAACATATGGAAAAAAGAAAAAAGCCCTTGGGGAAAAAAAACCTCGGGGTCTCTGAAGGAAAGAGGATAACGAAGGAGACAGAGGTTCTTCGAGCTTATCACATGAAGGAGATAGAGGTGGACCATTATTCTTGAACTTCCTCATCATTGCACAGCTGGTTGCGATGCTCGCAAGCCACAAGCTCTCCTTGTTCTCATTTTAGCTCTTCCACATTCACATGTCCCGTTGACGATATTCACATATCGTAGTCAAAGTCAGGGATCACCACTGCCATTGGAGCCGTCAAAATTTTTCTTGTCATGATTCTGCATCTCTGAGAATTTATTGAGAATGGGCTTTCTTGCAATTCCCTCATCGTCATCGGATGACGAAGCGCCGCCCAATCTCTCATAGAAGAGCTCATCGTCATTGTCATTGTCGATACCATTTCAATTCTTTATCTTTGTTGGCTTCCATTTTCATTTTAGATGAAGAGATTCTAATTTCGTTGCATGCATTAGATAGAAGATGGAGAAATCTCACATTAATAGCACAACGCAACAAAAACGTTGAATTTTTTGAAAAGATCACAGAAGGAACCAAGGAAATGTGAGGAAGAAAGAACCGTGGAGAGAAAGAGATTGGATATTGTAATTTTGTATAAAATTTGATTTAAGGGAAATGTTTGTCAGTAGCTCCGTGTATTTGAGGGTGAAATTGCACCAATAAAATTAGTTCAAGGTGTTCACTGTACCTTTACCTATAATTAAATATGGCATTTTTATTATTTTTATCCAACTTCCACACAAAATGACCAAAATGCCCTTAATGCACATATGAGCACAATAAATGCTATAAATGCATATTAACTATGGAAAATGTCATATTTTCACCTATAAAATACCATAATTATTCATGTAATAATGTGACTTATTAACTTCTATATTGCATTTAGCTTAGTATTTTTAATGAGAACGACACGATTGAGCTCTTAATCAACTTCATTAAACTTTAATATTTTATTTCAATTTAGGTACATCTTCTTTATTTAAATTATTATTCACTAAAGTCTATTTAATGCTAAATATTTCCTTCATAAGATTATCTAAGTAACCTTAGGATGTGTTTTTTTTTTTTTTTACTTTCGCAAGGTATCCCCAACCCGGTAGGCTAAAGACTAATCCTTTACTTATTATGGGTTTCTCTATGAGAAGGACAACTGGCCAGAAGATTTAACTCTACTTCATACCCAAGACCTGCTACCCTTAAAAAAAACCCCATTCCCAAATATCTTTTTAATTACTTTTTTTACCATTATTTTTACCCAAAATGAGTGAAGTTGTATTTTGATATCTTACTAGGCAAAATATTGTGCTGTTTTTAATTATTTTGTGATATTTCCAAAGATGTAATGCTTTAAATTTTGTGTAGTTTCTTTTTATCAAGACTATCAATCTTTAAAAAATCATGAAAAAATTGAAAACCACGCCATATTTTACTATGATATTAAAATATTACTTACTTTGAGTAAGAAAGCTAATAATGAAAAGATTTACCAAAAAGGAAAAGAAGTTAGGTAAGGGGTGATTTTCCTAAAGAACAAAAAACTGGACCAGATAAATAATCGGTTGAGGCATGAGTTTAGGGTTTAAGGGTTCAACTGGGGTCGGATCGGTCATATTAAAATATTATATTTTAATTGAGAATAACAAAATAAGATATGAAAATTAAAGAAATATATGACAACAAAAGAAATTTTAAATCATAATAAAAAATTATGATAAAAAAAAATTAAATACAATTTCTAATGTGTAGCTGTGAATATCTTAAATATTATTTTATTTTAACAATATTTTTAAATCAATCAAACATAAATAATATAAAACAATTGAGTTTAATAGAATTAATTTGATTTTCTTTCCTTTTTAGTAGAGTTGTGTAAATAAGAATTATGAAAATAAATGTTTGTTATTATATTTTTTTAAAATAATGAGGGCCCAAGCCCATAATAAGACTCAACTAAAATCCTAATTACTTAATTTGCTCCCCTCACATTATTCCTCTCCCCAAGTCCTTTATACAAAAAAATGAATATCCTAACGAAAAAATTTCTTAAAATCGGTTAGTATCAATTAAAATGCCTATATATATATTTATAATAAAATTTTTGGAGGGGGTTGGGCTAACCTATTAATTATCATATTATTGCATAAGCAAATCAGCCTTTGAATTATGAGATTGTAGTTTAAATTTCAAATATCATTCTCAATCTTATAATTATCATTATCATATCAATGGGTCAAAAGATCACATATAATTATGCACATATATATATAATAATAATAATTTTTTTTTAAAACTAAAAATGAATTTCTTTCCTCATTTATTTATTTTGAGAAAGCCCAACCCACTTGCCTCTAATTTATCCTAGGTAGTTTACCTCCTGTACAGCCGCACTCACGCCTCATCCTCACCAAACGCAAGCCTCCCACCAAAAGATCACAGATTCACACCTCAGTCTCAAAGATCACAGATTCACAGTCGCAGCAAAGGCCACTCACCATTGTCGGTCCGTTTGGGTAGAAATGATTTTGATAATAAATAATTTATGAGAAGTGACCTCAGAAAAAAAAGTTACTTATAAGAAGTTATTTGTGTTTAGATAGAAAGTAATAGAAGTGGAGAGAGAATGAGAGAAGTTTATGAAATAAGTTATTTTTTTAACTTCTAAAATAAATCATTTTTTTTAAGTAGGAGTCCTTATTTTCACCGCTCTACCCAAATATCCATTTTATAAAAAATGACTTAAATATGATGATAAATACTTATCCCTCTTTCTCAAACTGGCACGTCACCTGTTGTTTGCCGCTCACCGTTCGACAGAGAAGAAGAGGCACAACGACAATGCCACTGAACTCAACTGCCAGACTCAAGTATCTATCTCTCGTAGCAGACTTAAGGATCTCAATCACCTATGAGACCAAATCTGATTCTGAACTGTCCAATCTCTCCCCCTAGTCCCGATTGTCATGGTTTTTCTTTTTCCAAAATCTCAGGCAAACAGGTGACTCGGCCTGGCCTCAACCGCCGTTAAGTTGTGTTATTTTATTTTAGGAAGATGGCTGTTGAGTCCCAATTGTGGGGCTTGACATTTCTTCTTCCCTTAAGCCTCAGCTTGCCTTTTATAGTATATAAAAAATAAAAAAAACGACTTGGCCAAACCGGTTTGGCTGAGTTAACGCTCACTCATCTGGGTCAACTTGGATTTAGCTGAGTCAACTCATCCCTTAGTTTCTTAAGACAATCGAATCGGATTGGAGACTGGTTCACCGGTTTTACGGTCGGACCGGCCAACCCAATCCAATTTTTCTTTTCATGGATTTTCCAATCAAGGTTTTTGTTGTTAACCAAGTGTGCTATGCGGTATTAAATATTAAACTAGTATGTTTCTGGAACTTTTCTTATATACTATATTTTTGTGGTCCAAACCATTAACTTGCTTCCGTTGTCCTCCGAGCGTCACATTTTCCCAAATCTACTGTTCATTGAAGGAAAAAAATTTGACTTTGCCTCTCGTGATCAAGGAATCCATTATCTGTATGCCATTAGATCCAAATCTGAGTTCTTACCTTCCTCCACAACAACCATGACTTTGTGTAGCTTCATTTTATCAAGGCAAAAAAAAAAAAAAAAAAGAAACGAAAAGAAAGGTTGGGTAAGGGGTGATTTTCCAATAAATGTTTTTGTTGTTAACCGAGCGTGCTATGCGGTATTAAATACTCCTATTATACTAGTCTGTTTCTGCCACTTTGCTTATACTATATTTTTGTGGTCCAAATCATTAACTTTCTTCCGTTGTCCTTCGCGTCACGCCGTCACATTTTTCCAACTCTACTGTTCATTTTAAAAAAGCTTTGACTTTGCCTCTCGTGATCAAGGAATCCATTATTTGTTTGTATGCCATTAGATCCAAATCTGAGTTCGTACCTTCCTCTACAACAACCATGTCCGTCCTCGGCTTCTTCATCTTCCAAACCCAAATTGGCCACCGATTTTGACGTCTTCTTGGTAAATTTCAGTGCGACCGAAAAATTCAGTGCAAACTTTCTGATAAAATCTCTGAGAAATGATGACATCAAAATTTTCGAAGACTGTGTATATCCGCACTGGACTATACCTTTGTCTTCAGCGCGGGAGGCCATGGAGAGGTCGCGAATTCTTTTGGTTATTTTCACACCAGATTTCCTCAAAGCCTCCAACAAATTATTTCTTGAGCGGCTCCAGGACGTGATGGAGTGTCACGAATCTATGAATAGAATGGTGGTTCCTGTATTCTGGGGAGTGAAACAAAAGCAAGTGGTTGAGCATTTGGCAGCACGATATAAGGATTTGGACTGGATAGGGATCGCCGTTGAAGCTACTTCGAAATTTGGCTTTACACTGTTCACTGATTTCAGGTAATAATCACTGTTGGTACTTCTTATCCTGCATCTGGATTTTCTCTCTATATGGGTTGCATAAGTCAATGGTTGATAAGAATATTCTTGTGAAAAAAAAAAACCTTAATCAGAATGAGAGATAAGTTCTAGAAGTTCTATACGCCCTTTAACTTTAATGTCTGCTCGGAACAGAATATATAATTTAGGCACCAATATCATGAATAAGATTTAAGCATCAGATTAAGGATGAATCTAAGCTTGATCGCGATTAATTTTTAACGGTGTGGTTATTTTAATTCTCGGATGAATTTAGGGTTCATCTTGATTACTTTTTGATCGTATGTTTATTTTAATTTTTATATGAATTAGGGTCGATTTTAGGGTTTGTTTGGATTGGCTTTTGAAAATAGTTTTTACGATTCTAAGATAAGTATGTAAGAGAGTTTTATCTCAACTTGCGCAAACATAAATTTAAAAAATGAAAACAAACGCCCCCTTGACTTATAGTAAATGGGGTGATTCTTTGAACCCTATCTCTGTTGATGATGCTCTTAGTGTTCTACCTATTGTGTTTAATACTTGTTGGTACGTCTGGTTTTTTCTGGATCAGGTGGGACCCTTGTGGCTTTAATTGTTTTTCTATTGGAAAGAGGATATTTATATTTTTATCTTTTGGCCATTCAAATATTGGTTTAGTTATGACTTATTATGATTCAGTTCCTCAACTTGAGTTAAATACAATTAATCCTTTGTCATATATAACCAGCTTGAAATCAATGCGATAATCATGAACAGAGTTTAGGGATTGATTTATAATCAAGTTCAAAGTTGAAGGAATGATCCATGATAAGTCATAGTTAGGTGAAAGATTAAGTTACAATTAAGCACCTAAAGATTAATTTTAAGTTGAATAATAAATGAAAAAATAAAGGTGGAGAAAGAGCTAATTGCCATATGGGGTCTTTATTCTATACTCATCATAGTAATGAGTAACCAATTTCTCTCATCATTGTGATGAGATCTTAATTGTTCAATTTAAATTTGAATGGTTTAGATTTAAAATTTTTAATTTATCATTTTTTAAATGATAAATCCATTTTTATGAAAAGTAATAATTATAAGATTTTCTTTATTTTTAATTTTTCATGTAATAAAATAAAAAATATTTAAAATATATTAATTTAATTAGACTCAATATGAACAGTCAAAAATAAATCTAAAAGTGATGATGGGTGGTGAACACATTTTTACTCATCAAACCCTAACAACGTGAGTCCCACTTCACAAGTTCTAAAAGGCTTTATGTGAATTGTGTGAAAGTTTTCTTTTAAGGGTCTATTTGGAAATGGAGGGGAGGAAAAATTTTGAGAAAGTGGTTTTTAAAAAATTGGATAAATAGGGTTATAAAATTGGTTTTTAATTACAAGTTTTCAACTTTATTTTTTGATTTTTTTTTAATCTTAAAAATCAAACATATAAAATTCCTTTTTATTTTTAAATCCCTCTTACCAAACATCCTTTAAGAGGCGTGTGGATTGTGGATCGCGGATTGCGCAGAAACACATTAGTGGGGCTGAGCTGTAAAAATGCTGGAGTTTCTGCTTAAGGCCTCAACCCCCAAGTGCTTAGGACTTTCCGTCTGTTTGGAACACCCTAGGTTTTTTTTTTTTTGTTCAAAAGAAACACCCTAGTCTCTTCATCAAATAGTCTTTATTAGATAGAGAGAAAATTAAGAGGAAAAGAAAATTAGTGAAGTTTTCTAAAAATAGTTATTTTTTTATTATTTTTAGAAGTTTTTAAACTTATATTCATTTTTCCTCATTTTTTTTCACTTTTCTCTCCATCCAAATACACCCGATTATGCGAAGATGTTCTTATTTTCATTTAATTATTTATAGTAACTCTGAGTTATGTTCTTTCTGAATAGAAGATAAATACTCTCTCATTAATAAATGAATCATTTTAGCCAATTTTCTTAAAGGTATTACGACTTACGAGTAATAAATTAATTCGTGTTCGCATACTCTCCTCTTGTCATTTCAATCTCCCGGATGCCTCCACTTCATGGGTGTTGAGGGACGATACCATTTCAAGTTAGTAGGGGGAATTAAGTGAGATTTTCTCTACTTTTTTTCTCATTTTCTTTTTATGATCTCATATTTACCGTTAGATTAAAAAAAATAAATAGTTCATATTCAATCTTTAATAAAATTATTTATATAAACAGAAATACATAAATTTAAACTCTTCAGCTGATATATAAAAACTGCAATTTTTTAAAAATAATAATTTATAAAATATAATAATAATAATTTTATATAATATTAGATCTAAATCATCAATTTCATGATCTAAGGGTGGATATAAAATTATAAGAAGATAATGAGAAGATAATGAGAGTATCCACTACTAGAATAATAATGCAAGAGACCCTGCGCCACTCACTCACCCTTCACCTCTCTATTTTAGATATTTTTTCCATAATAACAATTTAAACTTTTTCTTTTAATTTTTTGCTTTAAAATTGTTCTTAAAAAAACCACTCTTATTTTCGTTTTATTTTTTTTAAAACAAACCCTTAAAATGTGACAATTGGGAATATAACATTAACGGTTACCCACTTTTCTTCTTTTTTCTTTTATTTTTTTTAGATCTTGACCTTCTTCCTCAGTCTTTTTATGAGTTATTCGTCTCTTTTCTCAGTAAGGTTATAGAGAGAGATTTTTTAGTCAACAACTTATTTAAATATATAGCTTTCAATAAAACACAATTGCGTTGTTTGATTCATGTAGTCGACTCCATCTAATGAGATTAAGGCTTTATTTTTGTTGTTTGGCTCTTTTCTCCGTTATGTCACTGTTTTTTTAAAAGGACTAAGAATGCATTTGTGGCCATATGTTTTTTTATTATTATTATTTGGTGGGGTTACTTGAAAAGTGATGTTTTAGTATTTTACGTCATAAATCCACTTTGGAGTCTGAGCCATATTTTTGTGTTTGGGATGGCTTTCATATATAAGTGCTTCTCCTCAATTAGTCATTTAGGGTCTGTTTGGTTGGAGGGGAGGGGAGGGGAGGGGAGAGGCCCCCTCCCCTTGTTTGGTTTAGATTTTTGGAGGGGAGGGAAGCCAAAATTTGGCCTCCCCTCCCTTTATTTTGCTCCCCTCCAAATTGGAGGGATTGGAGGGGAGGGGGAGGGCAAATGACAATTTTGCCCTCTCCTATTATTATTATCAATTAAAAAATATTATATAAACTAAAAATATATTATTATTATTATTATTATTATTATTATTA
>JBAGKO010015132.1:0-11393 GCA_037177275.1 Acacia concinna | reverse complement strand
AGAGCATTTGCCAAGGCAAGTGAAGAATCATATAAATGAGATAAAATAATCATATTTTTACCCTTAAATCAGCAAAATGCAAAGTATGAAACATGTAACCCATAAACTATAAATACAATGCAAATTGAGGGGAAATGTGTGCAATTTGGTTATAAAACACCCATGAAAACTATATAAATATTGTGTCTTATCACTCATGTAACTCACTAACTAGGGCGAGTTGCCCGAGTTAAGGCTTTTAAAGCTCTAATGGACAAGCTTAACTCTGAGAAAGAAGCAAATAAGCAAATATGAGTGAGTGAGAGATCTAAAAACAAGGAGGGAGCAAGAAAGAAGAAAACGGAAAGAAGACAAAAAAGAAAAGAATAGGGAAGTGAGAAAAAAATACAAAGGAAACTGAAGGGCTTCTCCATACCTCTGGCAGTTGAGGTAGACTTCCGAGTAGTCCTATTGTTGGTTGTGAAGATCTCTGCCAGATTGAAACTAAGAATTTGAAATCTAGAGATGAAAGATGAAGGAAGATGTTAGAGAAACCATCGTAAATTTTTGACAGTGATGAATAATTGATAAATCAGTATTTTTACATATTTTATCATGCCTTATTTAATTAATTTAGGGAATATTTTAGGTTGATTTGGATTTATTAGGGAATATTTAGATAACTAGTTGATTCTAAGAGATAATATAAATATAAATTAATTAGATATTATTGAGCTTAAATTGATAAGATTTTAATTTCTTATTTTATGATAAATTAATATTTTGAATTATATGAAAGATCATGATCTCATTTAATTCCTGTAGGATAAGAAAAATATTAAATCCAATGGTGTAGAATTAATTTGGAAATTTTGATGAAGATCTAATGGATAAATTTTATTAGGCTACTTAAATTTTGATAGGCTCAAGTTGACATCCAAAGAGTTTCTCTCCTTCCTAATAGATGACCTAGCTGCTACCTATTTATATTGAAAAAAGGAGACCCAGACGACACCATCACCACCACAAACATCTCTTTCTCTCTCATGCAATTCACCCCATTCATCCATGTACAACCACGCATTCATCATCCATCTATCTCGCACACCACCATCTCATGGCCCTGACTTGTGTGAATCAATATGGAAAGGAGAATAAATCCACAGTAGCGTAAACTCATTTGGTAGGCAATTTGGGAGGACCGTGGAGGAAGATTAGAGTCTTGGAGTTATAATTGAATACCACAAAGGAGTTTCTTTCCAATTATTATTTTAATTTAAGACTTTAAGTTATTTAGTTTTAAGTAATTTTTATTTTATGTTTATTGAGAACAATCTAGTTTTAGATTGTAGACATATTTTCTTTTGAATTGGATTAATGTTTTAGATTGATTTATGCTCAGACATTTGATAGTTTTTTTTTTCAAACTTTTAAGTTATTAATTGAGTTTTCATTATTAATTCAATTGTCAATTGGGTTTATTCTCTTGATTGTTTGATTGAGTTGGATAATTGTTTAATTGTTCAATTAGACAATTATAAACTTGAATTCTAAAATTAATTGGAAAATATTTGTGATTGGTTTTAATGGATTTAACTAACAAGCTCTTAATTTGTTAGGAGTTCTCTGATAGATTAAATGTTATGAACTTAAGGGTTTCCCACATTTCAATTAGGTAATTAAATTCTGTTAATTCTAATCATTTTAAATCTCCTAGTTTGATTAATTAATTTGGGCGAAGAAAGTTAATTCTATGTGAATCCTAAGTTGTTGCCTTCATTATAAATGATTCAAATCTCATTTTAATTAATTCTTTATTCAAGATTTTCATTTACTCTTCTCATAAAAAAAACCAAAATCCCCCAAAAATTGCATTATCATTCTCATATAGATTTTAAAACATTGCATATCACATTTAGTTAGTTTAATTGCATTTAGATAATAGTGTCTTTAGGTCCATAAATTTACATCTTTTCTCATATAAACTCAACTCTAAAAAAACCCACATATTGCTCCCTGGGAGAATGAGGTTGACCCTAAACTATATATTTATTTAGGACTTAGTTAATTGATTGCTTTAATGACAAAAGCAATGTGTTGGCAAAAAAATGACAGAAGCAATGTAACATCAATAATAAACACAGGGTTTTGGATATTGGGATAACAGAAGTTGCTTGCAAGCCAAACTAGCTAGTGTTAGGAAGATTGTAGCATATATAAAATTTTCCTAATGAAAAAAACCTATTGGAGTAAATAAAAATAGAAAACAAAATGAGTAATAAAAAAAATGGAAACACAAGAATTTATCATGGAAAATAAATTTCCTTTAACAAGAGTTAGAGCACATGACTACAAGGTACCCTATGTAGTACTCTCTTAGGCACTCTTGTGGCACCCTCCCAGTAGGGCACACGCTCCTATTGTAGCGCTCTCTCCCACGTCCACCACACTACAGAGGAACACCACATAATGTGGTCTTTCGTGTCTCTGTTTTCTCTCTTCATGTTCAAGACATGAAGAGAAAGAAAAAGAGCCACAAGAAGTCCAATTCAGTATTTAAATTTTTGGGCACATATTAACAATTCCAGAATGAAAATAAACAAGTATATAATTATCAAAGTATAATACATACAAGAAGCTAATTAAAAGTAATAACTACTTATATTAGTATAAATATTGTGAATAAAAAATCACCTTATAATTTACCTTAATAAATATTCACACCATTCTTATATTATTGCATTAACTTGGTTATCAGTTAAGCTCTCAGTACATTCACCTTCATAATACTACAAATTGAAGCATTACATAACAAATTAAAATCACAACAAATGTTACTAAACAATTGAAATTAATAAAACAAGCTTTCAATTGAAACTAAAATCATTTATATTATGAGAAACAAAAGTTTTGTTGTCGGTAATTATATCTTTCATAAATTTCATTATGTAATACCCACAATCAACGTTATTAGGCTGAAAGGGGCACTGCAACAATATAATAAAAAGTTGTTTTAGTTTTTTGATAAAAATTGTATAATAACAACATTTTAATAAATTATGACTAATATTGTAAACTTATTCCAGTTATAGCCATTGAGAGGGTCAAGAGATCTAGTATATGATAGAGAGGTAGAGGCCCGATAAGCGGTCAAAGCGCTGACAAAACAAAAATAAATTAATTACTTATGGGTTATTCAATCACATGCAAAAATATTGACACATGCAAGTATACCCATATCTATTGAATAACCATTTCATATCTTCATGGTCATTTGGAACCCTGTTTCTTAAAGGATCTATATAATAAATGTGAGGTCATGCTGGTTCCATTGGCTTGATGACTATTAATATCTAGTGTTGCCTAAGTTATTTTGAAACTATTCTATCAACAATCATGTTATAATTCTAAGTGAAAGAATAAAGAGATACATTAAAATGTGACGGTAATAACTTACCTTGCATTATAAGGCACTGTAAATTGCATATTAGTAGTTGCTCTCTCTATAAAGTATTGCATCAACTCATTTGATTGTTGGGTCAAATTAACTTCCCCCATGATAGCCAACGAGGAATGGGTTGACAAATGTGAAACGAGACTTATGATTGTTCCCCATAATGTCATGGTATAGGTGTCTTTGAAGAAAACCTACAATTTCATTAAACCAATAAATCAATTGATAAACATGAATAAATAGTTTGAATAGTGATGGTAAGATACGTACTTAATCCAAATATTTATAATCATTGCAAAAAGCTATCCATGACTAAGAATATATGTCAAAACCTCCTCCATGACAAATTGGGCTATGTCATGTTGATTATAGATGTGATAATCAAAATTCAATATTAGTGATGATCCTCCTCCCATTATAGTAGGCACAATATTGAAGAGTTGCTCACAATAGGATATTTGACTATGGTTTCTCTGGCTGCTGGTATAGGCATGGCCTTTCTTACTACTAGTAGAGGCATAGCCTTTCTAGCCGCTATTGGAGGCATGACCTTCTTGGACATCTAGTGCATTCGTGAAAATTTTCCCTTGCTCCTAAATTTGTTTAGCTCTAAAATGAGAATCCTACAAAAATGATAAAGTTGAATTATGTCATTTTGTGTGGAAGTAAATATAAAAAAGCGTAAGCAATTGTAATTTAAATACCTTTTGACATGGCTCTATCAGATGTGTTAGCCATGCAACATATCCCCCGACAACATCTCTAACCATGACTTCATTGTTCGGAGAAGGGATGGGCAGGAGTGCATCTTCTCTGGTGCAAAAATCAATCCTTACTCTAAGTAAGTTGTTAGGTAAAGGAGAACTGTGTAATGTATCATTACCATCGTTGAACACAACCCCAAGAGTAACTGCATTCTTCAAGAATTGATCCATGTGAAGCTTGCAAGTAGATTCACCCAGCAGAAAATAGAGTTAGTACATTAATATTCCAAAAACTACAAATTTGTAATGTATCAAAAGGTTAAATAGAAAGAAAATTAATTACCAAAGGAATAGACACTTTAGGATAAGAAATACAACTCTCCCTCACACTTAGGCGTTCACATGTTGGGGCACTTTGATTTGTCTTAGACTGCACTAAAATTTCAATATGGATTCTCAACATTTCATTTATACGGGTTTGTTCTTCAGACTGTTCTTTTATGTAATTCCTGTACAAATCGACCTCCTACCTCATCCTGTTTACCTTATTATGGGTGGAGTGCTTTTGTGGTCCAAAGTATTTTTTATGTGTCACTCCAAATCTAGTACCTTAAACACGATTGCTATACTCAAGTAATGCTAGCACTTTACTGAGCAAATCGCCCTGACCCACATAATCTGCCAATTCTAGCGTCTCTTGTGTCATTGTCCGCTATGACAAAAAGAATTACAACAATGTTACAAAACATAAAGTAGAAAAAATTACATTAAGTTAATTCTTAATTGCATATTTCGATACTTACACAATATTCTTTCACCTTTCTAGCTTCTTCACTAACAATCTCCCCTTTTTTGTTTGTGACCTTGGTAATCCACAAATCATGTTTTGGCAACTTTGTACTCTTAGAGTTAGCCTGTTGTAGCTGTAGATCAAAATTATATGAAGTTAAAAACTTAATCTTACAAATCAAACACATAGGAAATAGTAATTGGTTCTTATCAGTTATTGTTCTAAGTTGGCATATGATACTACTCCTTTGACATATTTGTATGACATGTTTGTGGCATTTGCTCGATTTTTTCTACTTAATTCCTATTTACATCCAAAGGATACATATTAGTAAACATGAATATTTAGAAACAATTGACAAGTAGTCCGTAAAGGCTAATATCATATAACCTGGAATTGGGGTGTCATGTGTGTCTTGACAAATTCATCCCATTGTTTTGTACTGATGACTCCTTCGTAAATTTCTGGCAGTGTATGATTATATTATTATTACCATCGACCATAAAATACTTTACAAGATCATAACAAAACTTTCTTAGAATTTTTTTGGCTTTTCTCATCACTTACTCCTTCTTTTCTTCACCGTCGATAATAAAACAAGACTGTAACATAAAACGATACTTCACAATGATATAGTAATAAATGTCTCACATGCACTTTAGCCCATACAGCATCCTCATCATCACTTTCCAAATGTCTCCAATCTTGAAGAGTAATCGGAACTTTTGTTCGGACTACAGTGCTAATAAAACGGCTGAATGAACTACTATTTGTTCCATATGGATTTCCCAACTCATTCTAATAGAGTTCGTGCCGAATCCCATTATATCTATCTCTGATCAACCTTTTCATAATAGTCTTGCACGAAATTCACGGTGTATAAATCTTTGTCTATTAGCAGCCCTATTGGCGACTTCATTTGGGTCATTGAGATATGCATGTTGTTGCTCATCTTTATCACTTTCATCATCTCCTTGGTCATTGGCAGGCACATATCGTTCTCTAAAATCCATTATGTATCTACCAACCTACAAGTTTAGAGTAGATAAACATCAATTCACAGTGACAATTGTGTTAATTAAAAATAAATTAAATTGAACATAACAAATATATCTAAAACATACAAGTAAAATCACTCATTTTCTAATCTCTTCCTCTTTAAAATTTTTTCTTCTTTCCCCTAGTAGTAGGCATTGATAGATTGACCCAAGTCCCTTCTTTATGATCATGTCTCATGTAGAAGGGTTTATGTGTATCTTCATCTACAGCAGTATATTCTAACCCCAATATGTCAAAGGAAGGATCATCATTAACCATATTTAAATAATCATTAACTTGTTTTTTTACTGTTCTTGTTAGAAGGGAATACAATAAACCAATTTTTTTAGCAAGATCTGAAACAAAAAAAACACTTGTTCGGCTTGGGATGCTAAAATGTAAGGATTATATTTATACCAAATTTTAGTTAGGTCGACTTGAACAAACCCTAACTCATTAGTCCGCAATCCACTATTCTTGTTAACCCACTTACATTTGAAGATAAGGAATCTGAACATAGAGTAATCTAACTTCTATATGTGTTCAATGACACCAAAGAATGGCATTGGCACATATATAGGGTGTACGTCTTTTGCACTGGATCTATGCCAAGAATCAGCAACTAATGTTACCCCACTGTTCTGCATCATGCTTTGTGTATCGTGATCTTGCGTATAGAATGTATAACCGTTAATTGCATAACCATTGTAAGATAACACAGTTAAACTCGGCATTTTTTATAGCCATTTCAATTTTTCAGAAATTGAATCAAGATTCATCTTCATCTCATCATTAATGCGCCTTTTTAACCCATTTGCAAACTTTTGATTTTGTTCTTTTGTTATAAAATTTTCATTCCTATCACCAAACACGTCTCGAAGAGTGTTCTTGTGTTCATCAGCATATATTTCTACCTCTTTAGTGTTATATAACACATACAAGTGAGTTTGCTCCAATTCAATCAAAGAAGACCTTAGCAAATCATTCTCACTCATTCTTTTCTATGATGTTCTCCCATGAATGATGAGACTTAGGTATACCTATAGGATCGACGTTTGATAGAAAATCACACAGAAGTCACTTGCTTCTTCAACCATATACCGTTTAGCAATACAACCCTCCAGTCGATATCTATTTTTCACATACCCTTTTAATATTTTCATAAATCGCTCATTCAGGTCCATCCACCTCAAGAATACTAGACCACACGCTTGGACTTCTTTCACCAAGTGTACCAATAGATGGGCCATAATGTCAAAACATGAAGGTGAAAAAAACATTTCAAGTTCACATAAAGTAGAAACAATTAGCCATTGCAAATCACGCAGCTTTGTTGAATCAATCACTTTACTGCAAATCAACCTGAAAAACAATCATGAGATTTAAGGTTCTTTAACTTCAACTCTTTCATAGAAACAAGATTCTTTATATTTGAAGAGCAACCCTCTGAAACTTTTATTCCCTGCAGAAACTCACAAAACAATATTTTTTTCTTTCATCGATAAGGTGTAAGCCACTGGAGGTAAATAAGTACGATGCCCTTTTTCAACCGGTACCAACTCTTCTCTTATTCCTAAGGTCACCAAATCCAACCTCGTGTTGACAGTGTCTTTACTTTTTCCTTGCAGATTTATCAATGTGCTAATTAGGCTATCACGATTATTTTTTCCTATGTGCATAAATCAAGATAATGTCTTACATACAAGGACTTCCAATATAGAAGTTCAAAGAAAATAAACTTTTTCTTCCATCCACTTGTCCCGATCACTTTCGCAAAAGACTTGCCGTAATTGATATCCAAGTCTTTCACCTTTTCAAAAACCTCAGTACCGGTTAACATGCTAGGTGGGGTACCTTCTTCTAAATCGTCATTGAAAGCCTTTTTTCACTTCTTCCAAGGAAACTTCCCTAGTAAGAATCTTTGATGTCCCATGTAGACTTTTTTTGCAATGCTCTAATCGCACTGAATGTGTGTCATTTCCACAAATAGGACACACACAATATACTTTGACATTGTATCCGGACAAGTTATCATAAGTGGGAAAACTGCTTTCAATGTGAAGCTTTCCTCCTTAAACCCGTCATACATAGTGACCTCTTCTTCCCAAAGAAGCTTCAAGTCATCTATTAAAGGAGCCAAGTATACGTCTATATCATTCTCAGGTTGCTTTGGCCTAGAAATTAATATGGACAAAATCATAAACTTACGTTTCATGATAACGTGTGGGGGAAGATTATAAACTATCAATATAACTGGCCATGTGCTGTGTGTACTACTCTGAACTCCATGCGGGTTTATTCCATCAGTTGACAGTGCAAGGTGTAGGTTCCTTGAGTCGTCCGCAAAATCAGGGTACTCGTGATCTGTTTTTTTCCATTAAGGAGCATATGCAGGGTACCTCAGTTTCTTGTCTTCAATCCTTTCATCTGCATGACATATCAGCTGCTTAACATTCTCTGTATTACTGTATAGTTGCTTAAATCTCAGGATAATTGGAAAATACCATAAGACCTTCAAAGGACTTTTGCCTTTTTTCTTTCCATACAGGGCAACATTGCATTTAGGGAACTTCTCTAACGTTACATACTGATTTCAAAATAATATGCAATCGTTAGGGCATGCGTGTATTTTCTCATAACCCATACTAGTTGTAGAGCAAAGTATCCGCTTTGCATTATATGTCTTGATAGAAAGTTCATTATCTTCTAGGAGCATATCTTACAAAAGTTCAAGCAGTGCCGTGAAACCAAAATCACTCAAGTCAAAGCGTGCTTTAAAGCTATACAATTTCTGCACTGCTAGCTATCTTGTCTATTTTGTACAACCGGCATATAATGGCTTTTCTAAATCACATTTCAATTTCACAAATTCTTTAGGATAGTACTCAAAGCCTTCTTCGACCACATTTAGCATTTCCTCAACACCATCATCGTCCTTATCATGCATGAATGGGTCAAACTCATTTAAAGCCCCACTTGTGCTATCAACCCAATCCTTACGTATATCATACGTCTCACCGTGCCTTATCCATTGTGTGTATGTTTAACTAATTCCATGACAGACTAAATGATCAAGCAAATCAAGTGAACTAATCCTCTCTCCAAAACAACAAACTAGATAAGGACACACGATTTTGTTGAGATTTTCACATGCTCTTTTGCAAAATTTAATAAACTCTTTCACCCTATCTATGTATTCCCTTAAACACCGATTAGACGACATCCATTTTTTATCCATCTACACACCTAGTTTGAATAATAATTGTTTTACTTGTATACAAGAGCTCCAAATTGTAACAATGACATAAAAACATATAACTAATAATTACTAACCAATATTTTGACAAAAATAAATATTCATTACTACAAAGAAAATTAATTAATATAAAAGATATTACCCATTTAACCTAATATAATTATCAAACCAAATTAGAAAGTATTACAAGACAACAAATTAAATAAATAAATATTTTATTTATATTCCTATTTTATTACTACAATGAAAATAACTATATTATATTGCTATTTATTTCAATCAATATCTTCAAAATTCTATTCCTAAAAAATTACATATATATATATAACATTCAAAAAAATATATATTATATCTACATATTAAAATTAAGTATATATTAAAAATTTACTTATTAAAATTAAGAACATTGGTTAATTTAAGTAAATATTATTTAAATTATTCTACATGTATTTTCAATATTACCCCTAATTATAATAAATTTTATGTTGTTTAACATATATACAAAAAGTACTTATCACTTTTTTTCAAAAAAAAAACATTATGTTTTGCAAGACAAAAAGATTACATACATGCGGTTAACAAGCTAAGTGCATATATATATCAACAAGCTAAATACATGCATATATATATATTTAAAATCCATAAACAAAAAAAACAAGATCACATCTGTTGAACAAGCTAAGTACATATATATTTATATCTAAATTCTAGCTTTAATGCTAACAAGTCAATTACAATTTGAACTAATATGTTAGGTAATAGACAAAGAGAGTACAGATCCAAAAATAATGTTTAGGGACATGAATGAGTGGGGATCAACATAAACAAAAAAGATAAGGATAAAACAAAAAGAAGAGCTTGTGCGTATACCTTATAAGTGGGGACCAAGCTAGATGTAAAATAAAAGTTGTTGCAAAGGCTAAGATGTGGAATAAAAGTTGCTGCCGACGTGGAAACAAGTGAGATCAAGAAAAAGCACAAAATATAACTCTCTAAGTTTCGACAATGGATGTGGAGAGTTTGAGAGAAGAATGAAGAAGATAAGAGGAAAAGAGGGTGAAAAGAGATTAAGAGTGGGAGATTGAAAAAAAGGAAGGAGAGGCGTGAAATTTTTGTTTTTTGGGGGTGGCCTATCGTGGCGCTTACCAAAGTATCCTATTGTGGCGCTCAATATACAAAGTGCCATGACAGGGAGCCATATGGGGCCCATGCATGGCTCCTATCGTGGCGCTCACCCACATGGGGCTCATGTATGGGCTCCACGCCAAGGACACCCTTTACGGGATGGGACGTTACCCCATTATGTGGATGGCTATCTTGACTCTCCCCTAAGGGAGTAGGGAGCGCCACGATAGATCCAAGTGTCCAACCCCTTAAAGCTGGGCACATGTGCCCACAGAGGCTATTGTGGCACTCCCCTAAGAGAGTGCCAGCACATGGGCCCCACTTTCTCTGTGGGATGGGACACAGAGTAGCCTAGCATGGCACCATGCTATACCCAAATTTCTTCAAAACTCAATTTTTTTTTAATTTGGTTTCCTACAATCCTGTGGCGCTCTTTTAAATAAGTGTCACAAATGATATTTGTCCAAAAAAACAAACGCATATTGTGACACTTCTTTAAGGTAGTGTCATGATATGAATGCCACTTAATCATATATTTGTAATAGTACAAAGTCTTGTAAAGCCATTCTTTCAAGGTAATCTTCCTGATGTGAAGCCCATAACCTATTTGCCAAGCAAAATATCACAAATCCAAAACCTGTTGTCTCTATAAAGTTTAAGCTCCAACATATTCCTTGGCTCAAGCAACAGAAATAACATGCAAGCAATTTTATTGTCCACCAGGAGGATAAGCAGCTTTAGCATCCCATTAGCTCTAGTGCATTCTGGGATCAAAAAAGTGACAAGCCATCATAACATAACACTTTTTGTGGATTTTGTTTTGGTGGTTAACAGTACAAGAGAGATAGTGGTCCAACCAAACTTCACACTATAAGAGACCTAATCAAGTAAGTATGATGCATCAGTACGCTTACCATTACTTGCTCACGGCAATTGAAACTTGAATAGGAAAACAAATTTGATCATGATAAAGGATAGAGTAAAATGGCTTCTGAAATCTGAAAACTTTGAGCTTATTGATTTGCCAAATAATTACTACGTGTTTAG
>JBAGKO010015121.1:0-11393 GCA_037177275.1 Acacia concinna | reverse complement strand
GTGGTTGCACAAGAATTTCAACCCAAAAAATTGAAGTTCAAAAGCAGCATGTGCCAATCAGACTTATCATAATAAATGAGTTTGTATTGAAAACTACTACTCTATGGGATATTGGTGCAGCTTTAAATTGCATCAGAGAAGGTCTTATTCTGACCAAATATTTTGAAAAAACTACCACTTGGCTTAACAGACCAAATAGAACACCATCAAATATCAGTTACAAGCTCCCAAATGCTGTCATTGAGAAAATTGGACTCAAAATCAATACTCCTTTTATCATAGTCAAAGTTTTGTCAAATGACATGATATTAGGATCCCCTTTATAAACCAGTTAATGCCTTATGACACCAGGAAAGAAGGTATCACAACTGAGTTTATGGGAAAGAAAATATTCTTCCAATTTGTACACCCTCCAACTACCAAATTCGTCAACAATATCAGGTACAAGGAAAACCAAATGAATTTCTTAAAAGAGGAAATATCCTACAAGGTTATTGAAACCCAGTTGGAAAAACCCCTTTTAAGAGATAAAATCCAAAATCTTCTGGTAAAAATCCAGAACAGCATATGTTCTGATGTGCCAAATGCTTTCTGGGAAAGGAAGAAACAAGAAGTCGACCTTCCCTATGAGAAAGATTTCAATGAAAGAGCTATTCCTACGAAGGCTCGCCCAATACAAATGAATCAAGAACTCTTGGAACATTGCTAAAAGGAAATCCAAGACCTTCTTGAAAAGGGATTAATCCGAAAAAGCCAAAGTCATTGGTCTTACTCTGCTTTTTATGTCAATAAGAATGCAGAACTCGAAAGAGGAACCCCAAGACTTGTAATAAACTACAAGCCTTTAAATCAGGCTTTGAGATGGATTAGATACCTCATCCCAAATAAAAAAGATCATTTCATTCATTACCCTTGGGAATTCTACTGTAATGTAATAAAACAATTATATATGATATGATTAAGTAATATAATTAGCTTTCTTAGAATTTTTCTAAGATTCTCCAAAAAAGTCAATAATGTAATCAAATAATGATATATGATATGATTCAGTAATGTAATTAGTTTTCTTAGGATTTTTTTAAGATTATCCAAAATAATCAACTGGGTTTTATAAATAGGAACGGAGGGAATAGAAGTTTAAGTCTGAAATTCACAAGAGGAATATATTTTTAATAACATCACTAATGTCAAATAACATTTCTACGGCAAGACTTTTATATTATTAGTTGTGATGGGGATAATGTGTGTGTGTGTATGATATGTAATTGATCACATTTTCATAAAATATAAATGTGAGATTATTGTCTTTTTACACTGATTACTAATAGAATCGGTGTTAAAAAAAAATTTACACTGCCTTTATTGTAGAACCGATGCAGAATTTTTTTGTCATTATAAAAAGACATTTTTTTTCCATTAGTGCTATATGAATATTTACCTTATAAGTAACTATATTAGGATGTGTATGAAATTTTACTCATCTTTTGATTAACTATACTATAAAAAAAAAATTTGTTGGTATCATTTAAATTTGTAAGTGAATGAGGCAATCATTCGTGCAATAATTGTATAATAAAAAGGAAAAAAATATAAAGATAAAGGGAAGGAAAGTAGGATCAAAGAATGGAGGCAATCATCACAACATTATTAAACTCACATCTTTTAGATTTCTTATTCTCTTTGCATCTTATTATTATGAGTCACTTGACTGTGTTGCCACTTCCAAAAGCTTCATTATGAAATTATTTAGTATTCAATTTATCAAAGCTTTCCAACGTTTGGTTCTCCTTGTTTTGAGGCTTGAAGAAGTAGGAATGTATTTTTGTATTCTTTTTACTAAGAAAATATTTTTAATTTTTCTCACATAAAAAAAAGTATTAGTATTTTATTAATGTCTTGATCATTTCACAATTTTCCCCGTAGTAGAAAGTCAGGAAAATTAAATCAAAGTTTTAAAATGGTATAGGGTTATAACTTTTTTTTGGTAATTTAAAAAAGTTTGCTAGGAAGGAATCTTATAAAAAATAAAAGGGAAAAGTGTATCTTTAATCCTTTCATTTTTATGCAACACTTCATTTTGATCCCTTAATTATATAAAATGTGTTTTCAATCCTTTGAGTCCAACACTATTAACAAAACATTGTTGTTGATATTGAAATTTTGAATGTTTACAAAGCATTCTCAAATGTCGATATATCAAATTTAATTTTAAAAAATAACAATGATTGGAATAAAAAACAAAATTATCATTTGAATATGGTGGCATTAGGGGTTAAAGAACTAAAAATATATTATAAAACCAAGAGAACCAAATAAAATATTGTACAAAATTAGCCAAGCAAAGGACATTGGGAGAATTCCAAAAAAAACACCAAGGAAATATGGAAAGGACTAATCAAGAGCTGCGAAATGAGGAAATCCTAGATTATGCTTTTTGTACTTTTTTCTTAAAATTACAAAAATGCCACTGATTTTAACAACACGAGGCTTTTAATTCACAACAAAACTATCTTAATTAAGTATTACATATTTACGCTGTGAGTTGTTGTGCTGGTATTGTTAATTAAGATAATCTTGTTGTGAATTAAAAACTTCGTATTATTAAAATTTAGTGGCATTTTCGTAATTTCAGAAAACAAAAGTAAAAAAAAAACTGATATGGGATTTCCACATTTCAAAGCTTTGATTCATCCTTTCCATATTTTCCTTGTCTTTTTCTAAAATTTTTCCAAGAACATTTATGCCAAAATACAAAATAAATAATAAACAACTAGGTGGGCCTTCCACTTGTTGCATAAGGTTTGATGAATAGCTCATTGTTTACTTGTAAATCATACTCTTTAAGTTCTAATTATAATTATAAGAGTTGGTTAACTTTTTATAGAGAATCTTAAAAAAATTAATTATATTATTTAATCATATCATGTTATGTTTTATTATATTATATATCAGTTCATAAATCAAACAACATAGTTTGAAGAAAAATGATAAATTTTAATGTATTAAATTAATGTAATTAGCTCTTTTAAGATTCTCCAAAAAAATCAAATGTGTCTTATAATTAGGACTGGGAGTATCACTTTTATAATTTTATTATATTTTAATACTAATATTAATGTCACAGAATCTATTCTCATCTTTCTTCTTTTTCCCGCAAAATCTTCTTTCTTTGCCTGAGAATATTGACGACCAAACTATAACAAACCAAGAAAATATAAATTAATTAAGACTCAAATGAATTAATATATATGCCATGAATACAATCAAAGAATTGTCAGATGCACCAATACATTACTAAATCACCAGATTGAAAATATAAACTTGAGTAACAGGAGTTTAAGAAAAATCAACTTAAAAGTTTGAGTCACAAATATAAATCACATGATTATATGTTGGAAATCAAAGAACAATTAACTACCTGTGGCCATGTGGTATCTTTGACTTTGGTCTTAGAAACCCAACCTAGTCGAACAAGTTTAAAGCTCATTATGTATGTATGTATGTATGTATGTATGTATGTATGTATGTATGTATGTACATGTACACATCTATATATACATGTATATATATATACACATATACCGGAGGGACTACATAACAAGTTTAAAGCTCATTCTAATTGTAGCAGTAAGCTAAAAAAACAGAATTCTAGAATATATAGCAATAATGATAAAGAACTAGAGAAGAAGAGCTATGGAGAACAAATGGCATCAAATTTATTATTTATTACTATTATAATAGCAAAAGGAAAAAGGAAAAAAGAAAGAAAGAAAAGAAACAGAACCCCCAAAAGAAGCATTACACAAAGGCTCAAACTTCTTTATATCAGAAAACCAAAAAAAAAGGCAATGCTCATCTCATCTGCTACAATACAATATTTATATCACCTCTTGGCTTCATCCTCCTTCCACATTCCACAACCTAGCTCTTTGATAAACTCGTAATAATGGAGCTGAAAAATCCTTCAGTACTTCCTCAAGTTTCTATCCTCTTCTTCCTTCTTCTTCCTTCTCTGGTCTGTGCTCAAATCTGTCTGAGAGCCTGTGGGAAGGACATTATGAAATACCCTTTTGGAAGTGGACCAGGTTGTGGCGATCCTCGCTTTCAACCTTATGTTTCTTGCTCAGAACAAAGGCTCACATTTAAAACTCACACTGGTTCTTACTATGTCAACTCAATTGACTACACAAACCAGATCTTGTTCATCTCAGACCCCACCATGTCCACTTGTTCCTTCACTGTTCCCAGTAAAGGATTTGGCTTAAATGGGGATGCCCCCTTCACTTTCGACGATTCCACCATTTTCGCTCTCTTAGATTGTTCTAATAATTCCTCATCCATCTGCACAACACCAACTGATTCTAATGATAATGGAGTTGAGAAAATTTCCAAGCTTTTGTGTGACCAAGGCACACCAATATGCAGCCTTCTTTACTCTTGCAGGCCTTTAAGTACCATCAATACGCCTCTCTCTTCTTGCTGTGTTTATACTCCTGTGAATCTTGGTCCTTCTTTTGAGATGGATTTGCAGAAGCTACAGTGTACTTCTTATTCTGGGTTTTATGGCTACAATGACCAGCAATCTGACCCTGAGAAATGGAACTATGGGATAGCTATTAAGTATAAGTTCAGTGTTACTAATGATTTCCCAGCTCCTTGTGCTGCTTGTGAGAGAAGCTATGGAGTTTGTGGCTACTCTTCAGCTTCCAACTCTTTCATCTGTAATTGTCCTAATGGAATCAACACCACAAATGATTGTTACTTCCCTTCTTATAATAGTGCTATCACCAATGGTAAGAAAACTTATCTTTTTCTTCTTTAATTATACGTACACTACATTTTGAGTTATACTGTTCATAACTTATAAATAGTACGGATTGTCAATTGTCAAGAATTTAATTCTTGAATGATATAAAGAAATAAAAGAATTCGATTCTTAAATGCTATATATAAGTTGTCTTGCTATTTTCGGTGTTTAACGTTTTGTATATTTTTCTCCTTTTTTTTTTTTCAGGAATTGCTTGGTTGATCCATCTCAAGGCATTGTTTCTAGTTTGGTTCTTCTTGTAGGTTGACACTACTAGTACTTGTGCAATCAATTTCATTAGTTTCAAAGGGGAAAATTATATTATGTGTGACTTTTCTTTTCTAGTCAAAAGAGTGGAGATGCATGATGCACATTGTAATTTCCTTTGGCTTCATAAATGTTCTGTAACAAATAAACACCAATGAAAGAACAAAAAAAATGTAGAACTAATTTGATTATGAAATCCAGCATCAACTTTATTTCTATGAAAATTTCTAAGATATGGCACCATTATTATCTCCCTCAGATTCAAGTATTGTTAGACTTTAAAAAGGAAATAGTTTTTCCATTATAGCCACTTGTAGTCTATCTCATCTACTGATACAATTTTCATTATTATTGTTGTTGTTGAATACTTAAATTTGTGATGTATGAAGAATACTGAATTCTTTCGGTTCTCACCCAACCATTGTAATTAAATTCAAGGAAAAATTGTTGAAAACTGGCGGTTGCAAAATTGATTGCTCAAATGTATATAAAATTTGCTTCAAGGATCCAGACGCCATATATCAAGCAAAAGAAAATATTCACACACAATTAAAAATATGTTGTGCACAACTTAAAATAAGTTGCACAAAGCTAATTAAAAGAATTGTGTCCTTGGGTCTTTGGGCGATACATTTTTTTTTTCAATATAAGGTTTTTCAATGATTGTTTCCTAAATTCAACTCCATTTTAGTTATATATTATTAAATTGAGTGTTTAAAGCAGAAGGATGATATGGGTATATGTTAAAAGAGATCTAGGAATATGGAATGAGGTTCCAACTTGTTACTCTGTGGTCTCTATCCACTGAAAGAGAATCTCTTTCTTGAGAAATGACTCCTTTTGCTTTATGGGCACCTACTCAGTTAAAAAAGCTCCAATGACCTTTATACCCTCATTTATTTTTCCACTGTTATGGCATCACTATGTGCTTTAAAAGCATACTGCTAGGGTCCAAATTGTATGTGTAATTCAAATAATTTTTTTTGTTGCTTGTCCAACAATAATGAACCATGTTTTATTTTATATGTTGACACACACAAAAAACAATTTAATTGGATTATTATATAGATTTAACAACCTAAATTAAATTACCAAAGGCATTAGTTTTGAGTGCTCCCACAAGTTCCTAAGTAAGGGATTTGAGTTCGAAGAAACAAGAAAAACATTTGGATAATTTATTTTTAATAAAAAATAATATAAACAAAAAGTAAAAGGAGAAAGAGGAAAAAGTTTGGATATATATATATAATAAAATAATAAAAATATAAAAAATTACAATAATTTAATGTAAGAATATTTTAAATATGAATAATTGAAATTAAATTCACCAACATTTGTAATTTTCATATCCACAAGAGCAATTGCTATGAAATTCATATATAAAGCCATTGAAAATTAACAAAATAAACAAATTAACACAGTTTTAGAATGACTTGATACAATGTTATAAGGTAAAAATGGTAAACTCAATATTTAAATTCACAAGTTTAGCTAAATTTATTGCTAGTATGAGTTTAAATACAAAGAAACTCGAATTTATAAGCTAGAAACATAAACTTGATAAACTTGAAGAGTCAACTCATAAGTTTAACAAATTAATTTTTTTCCCCTTATTTTTAATTAATAGACTACTTTTTTATGAAGTTCTAAAAAAAAATCAGTCTATTAATATCGTCACGCTCCTTTATATTATGGTTTATTTATTTCGTTTTCCTATTTTATTCCTGAATATTATAAGCCCAGGCATTATAATTAAAGTGTATCTTTTGAATTCATATCGTTACAAATGTAAAAAAGAAATATGAAAACATATGGTAGATTATTTAATTTAATAAAATAATATAGTATATATATTTTGTCATGTTTTTCGCCAACACGTAGAATTCAAGGTTTAACGAAACGATTTGATTCAAATTAATCTGACTAGAGTTATACTGGTACGAAATAACATGGAATTATTAAATAAATAACCAAAGATACGATTGAACATTATAACGTTAATGTGCATGTTTGTTTTCACGATTGGCAGGTCAAATCGTATGTTTTCCCATCGTAATAGTTTAAAACAAAAAATTGGATGTTTGACCCAACGATTACTGTCACCGTGAACAGTGGCCATTGGAGTCTAAATCCAGAAACATCAAAACTGATGCTTTTCCGCCGATGATGATGCGATTGACTGTTCACTTGTTCTTTCTTTTTTCTCTCTCTATTATAATGTAATCATACACTCTTAATTATAAGACCAATTTAACTTTTTAAACAATCCTATAAAAATTAATTATCTTATTTTAAAGTATTAAAATTTATCATTTTTCAAATATTTTATTTGACTTATAAACTAATATATAATGTGATAAAACACAATAGATGATATAATTAAGTAACTTATTTTACATCCTTCACTTTTCTAAAAACATTTAATGAGATCTTATAATTAGGACTAAATGTAGTGTAAATATCACAATATAATTACATGTAATATATTTTCCCTTCGGTCTTAATTATAAGACTCAGTTGATTTTTTTGATAAGATTAAGGAAATCAAAAGAAACAACTAGATCTTATAATTAGGACCAGAAGTAATATAAATATCACATTATATTTACATGTAATAAGACTCCCTTCAATCCTAATTATAAGACCCAATTGATTTTTTCGGAGAGAATAATAGAGTCAAAAGAGTCAACTAGGTCTTATAATCAGGACTGGAAGCAATATAAATATTATACTATATTTACATATAATAAGATCCCTCCATTCCTAATTATAAAATACAGTTGATTTTTTTTAGAGATTAAAGAAGTCAAAATAGTTAATTAAATCTTATAATTAGGTTCGAAGGTATCTAGATATATGTGTATAATCTATATAATATAATTCATGCATTTTCAGTCATTTCTCATCAAAAATTACTTTTAAAAAATTTCAACTAAACAAACTTTACTTTTGCATAAGTAACTTATAAGTAACTTCTATAATATTTATTCCAAAGACAAATCAAATTACCCAATTTTACTTTTACTCAATCTTACTTTAACTCAATCTTACTTTTCTAAAAATACCGATTACAATCTTTAATCCAAAAAAAGCGAAATCTAAAAAGACAAGTAAAATAGGGAAAAGACAATTCAGTACAGTGAAATTTGAAAATCTCAAATCAGTCTGTTTTGTATTTTTTGGGTAATTACGAAAATGCCACTGAATTTTTCACAACATCAGTTTCGTAATTCACAACACGGCTATCCAAATTAACAACACCGGGTACTACGTATTTACACTGTGAGTTGTAAATACGTAGCACCTGATGTTGTGAATTATGAAACTCATATTGTGAATTATGAAACTGGTGTGTGTGAAAAATTCAGTGGCATTTTCATAATTACCCAAAAAATATAAAACAGACTGATTTAGGATTTTCAGATTTCGCTGTACTGAATTGTCTTTTCTCTATTTCCAATGTCTTTTTTTAGAATTCTCCCATATTTAAATACAAGGCTAAGATAAACAAATTGGTGTATATAAATCTTGAGTTTATATATATATATATATATATATATAAAGACCTATGAACCACACAAATTGAACAAGTCTCATTTATAAGTGTGCAGCTCTTTATGAATAAGTAGATTAAATATATGAACTTCGGCTAGGCAGCTACCAATGAACAACATAAATTAATTTTCAAGTACTGGAACTTCTGATCTGTAACCTCCCACCTGAGGTTACTCTGGCTAGGCAGCTACCAATGATTGGTCTAAGCCTTTAAAACACACAGGTGTGAATTGGGTGGCCATGAAGCATTCCTCATATATAAAAGCTTCAGAGTAGCCAAAACAAACAATTGAAAATATAAACCTTCAATTACAGTAAGCAACATGAATGAAGCTAATAAATAAACTAGTTGCAGTGACGCAAGAAAGAAATTGAAGAGTGAATACAATACAAATGTCCCTTATCAGTGTTGGTTAGATGCAAGAGTCAAAATAAAGGATCATTATCGTTAGTTAGCTCATATCTGATTGACATGTGAAGATCGGATGGCAACAAAACATGCATCAGAGCTGGAGGGAATGATTTTCGGAAAACTTTGATAGATAGATTAAATTTTTCAACCAGACTCCTTTTTTTTTTTCTCAAATGCAAGGGGAAAATAAATTAGCCTTTTCATAACATAACATAATGGGAGAATTTCATTAAAGGAATAATGGACCGAATTAATTTTAGTCAATGATAAAATCATTATGAAATTTCACCGCATGGGTAGAGATTAAAATGAAAATAAGTTTATAAGGTAAAATGACAATAATACCCCTTACTTCATGAACAAGTGAAATCCACCTATATATAAACAAGCGTGCAGCTCTCTAACCATTAGAAATTAATATGTTGTTCATAGGAAGATTCCACATATTCATGAAGAGTTGTACATTTGTTCATATGAATATTCCACATGTTAATAAAGTAACATGACATTATTGCCTTTTTCACCTAAAAACTTATTTTAATTTTTGTCCTTAACCCTATAGTGGAATTTCATAATATTTTGAACCTTGACTGAAATTAATTTGGTCCCGTGGTCTTTGATTGAAAATTTCCCTAACATAATTTCACTTAGCTCGCAAGAGTCTAAAATGAAGATTAAGAATTTGCTGGTCCTCAATTGAAATTTGTTTGCTACAATGGTTCTCAGTTGAGATTTCCTCTTTTCTTAAGGCTTATTTAGAAACTCAATAAGAAGGGAAGTAAGTCACTTATTACATAATACGAGAAAAACTCCTCTCACATACTTACTTCGTATTATACAATAAGTCACTTATTCCCTTTCTTATTGAGTTCCCAGAGGAGCACTTAATCTTCTATTCAACTTCTTCATGCATTGATCCATGTCTGTCGCGCCTGCACACTAGTGCGCCAAAGTAAATTGTGGTTTTTCCTCTCTAGTTTTTTCAACCATTTTTAATTCTTTGGTCATTTTTCTCTTCAGTTTGTTTTCCTAATCTAAGTTGTGTTTTTTTCCCTTCTACTCCTTCCTTTAGATCTTTTTCACTAATATCCAGCAGAGTCAAGTTTTGAATCCTTGTATCAATTTGCTCATTAAAAAAAAATTGTTTTTAATCCAAAAATATATATATAAATTGCATTTTCAATTTAAAAAAATAGTGGACCAAAGTGAAATTTGGCATAAATTATGAGGAAAAAGTAAGAAATTAAGAAACCTAGATAAAATAATAGGGGTATATTTATCAACATATAATTGGCTCCCCTCATTCACCCCTTGTATGCATCCAATTAAACAAAGCCCATGATCTTCCTTCTCTACCCCATCCCTCCCCTTACTAATCCCTCTATAACTTTGAGAATTGTGCCATTTCTAATTTCAATTTACTAATTCTACTTGTTTCATGGCTTTAATTTGGTCTGGATCCTACTTTAAATACTGAAATACCACGTTAATCACATATTTGATTCTAGCATTAAATAGATAGGTGATGAATAAGAATATTTGGCCATCCATTAATAAAATCACATTATTAAGAATATGAGCTGAAACATCTCCCAATTGGCATCAACAATTGGTAAAGCAATCATGCTTCTTTTACTCAATTGAGAACTTGATTTCATGTTCTCATCCATTGAACCAAACACACCCTTAGTGGTGAGTTAAATGAAATGAAATTGACTCTTAAATAAACAAGATCAAGAGTTAAGCCTTGTGGATCTTAAAAACATCACGGTGAGTAACTTATTTCCATTAAGACATTCAAAACAACGTAGGTTACCAAAAAAACTGTAGAAAAATTTATAAATGCTGGTAGTAAAGAATAAATTTCATATCTATTTTGTCTGGGCTTTATTATTCCACTAAAACCAACTAAATAAACACCTATCTTAAAGCTATGTTAGACGTGATGTTGTGAGTCAAAGCCCTTTGTAAACTGAACAATGGGTGCACGTAAGCGACAAGGACCATATTCATATCTATTTCGCTTATTTGTGATACTATTTTGGACCCATGGATCTTAATTCTAAAGAGTCTCACGCTATTCTTTCTTTCTTATTTTTAGGAAAAATTACATAGAAGTCTCAAATAAATGAATATACGTCAATAAGGTCCTGAAATAATAAAATAGTACTGTCATTTCCTTATTGACAACCACAAAGTTGTTAATGGCACCCCAAAAGGTTGTCATTAACAACCCCAGGGGTTTCATTAACAATTCAATGAGACCTAATAGTAATTTTTTTATCTCAGGACCTCTTTAATGTATATTCTCTTATTTAGGACCTCTATGTAAATTCCTTTTTTGTTTTGTTT
>JBAGKO010015083.1:0-11395 GCA_037177275.1 Acacia concinna | reverse complement strand
TGCATGAAAATATCTCGTATTCTTATCCCCATGAAGATACCAGTTAGACCGAGATCGTTGTTGCCACATCATCTCTTCCTGCACAAGACACTTTTATAAATCAAGCCACACTTCATCACGCTTTTTACTCTAAAAAACACTAGTCAAATATCTCTTATTAATCTCTTCCAAATCATATAGCAAACGAGGCTTCCTTTCATTAATATTACCAAAGACCCTCATATTTCACACCTAAACATCTGACTTAAACTTCTTAATTTTATTTTGTCAACTATTCACACTATTTCATGCTTTCTTTACCACATTAGAGAAACTATCATCCGTAACCCAATGTGCAAAAAATCGAAAGCAACTATCATACTTCACTTTGACTCTCTCCTTGAGTTGTAATAGAAGCGGGCAATGATCATACTTCAACCTCGGTAGATGAATTACAGAATACATTGGAAAACCATCCATCCACCCAAAATTTGCAAGAAACCTGTCAAATCTACTACTAACAGGACCCCAACTCCATGTAAAGAATGGGCCATGAAAAGATAACTCCTCTAGACCACGTTCATCAATCCATTCTACAAAATTATGATATGAACCAACTTGGCACCTATTTGTCTCACGTTCGTCATATTTCAAAGTAGCATTAAAGTCACCCCCACAACACTACTTCCCAACTCCAGCATCCTCAATACTCCTTAACTTTTGCCATAAAAGTCTACGTTGCGCAAAATTTAGATGACCATAGACTACTGATAATTCCCAAGCATCAATTTTATTCGTGTTAAAAATCCCATAAATAACTTGAGAATATTTAAACTTAATTGTGAAATCCACATCTTCATATCAGAAAACACCAAATACCACCATTATAACCCGACACATCTACTACCTCATAATTCTTAAAACCCCACCTTCACGCCAAACTACTAGCTTTTTCACTCTTCTGTCGAGTTTCTAATAAGGCAAGAAACTGAAATCATATTTTTTTATGTAAATCCTTAATCAAGCAAGGGAACGAATGACCACCAACACCTCTTGCATTCCAAATACAAATTTTGTAATCCATAAAAAAAAATCTATATTCGAAAAAACAACAGTACTGTTCATTTACCTCCCAAAGCAACACAATCAACAAGCTCTATATTTACACACTACTCTGATAAAGGATCAGATCGAACAGAAAACTTCAATTGATCCTTTGCACCAGGATCCATCTGCCCCTATCACTGTCGGCATTAATGTATGTGTAGTTATCTCCTTAGAAGTTTGTTGAGAACGTTCCTCCAAAACACTTTGCATGGCTAATTGTAATTCACCATGCACTTAAATATAAGGCATTTTTTACACAGACTAAGAAAAATTTTAAACTTCATTAAATCTTTCATAAAATTTAACAACATTCCAACATTACCTTTATTTACATTATACCACATGACAAAAAATTCAATATAATAATAAATGAAGGTTAAACTTATACATTCACATAAAAAATTTATCTCTCTATTTTATAAATAGGACCAAATTTTTTATCCTATGTATGTCATATATATAGGACCAGAGGAGTAAGTTACTTAATCATATCATATGAAACGTATCATTATATATTAGTTTATAAGTTAAACAAAATAGTTTAGAGGAAAAAGATCAATTTAAATGCTTTTAAGTAATTTAATTTGCTTTATTAGAATTCTTTTAAAAAAAATAAGTTTTATATTTAAGACCATATGATATGAATGTTATGAAAAATACAATAATTGATTAATTATACAAATATTATACAAGATAGAATATATAACAATTATTTTTAAAAATAAATTATTATAACCCACTTGCCCAAAAAAACAAATTTCCATACAGATTTGGTGATTTTTTAGTCTTATTAAATAATGGGTGAATTATGGCCACTATTAAATATACTTGGCCTTCTTCTTCTTTTTTGTGTGTGTAAGATTAGACTAAATTAAAATTCACATTTAGTTTTTTTAACTTTATATAAGTTTGAACTTAGGGGATTCCCTAAACCACGCCAAACCTGCTGTAATTCCCAGCGCATTATTTGCTAGAGTATCGGCAATGGAATTCTCTTCCCTATTACACCACTTCACAGCAACATTCCAGTCCATCTAAATAAAAGATCTCGCTTCTTTCACTAAATCAACTTGATCTAGATCTACATTCAACTATTCAGAAACTCAACAAGCTCCAAGCAATCTGACTTAAGAACTATGTTTCAAAAACCCATATCTCTCGCAATCTTAAAGCCCCATATTGCACCCCATGTCTCTGCCTTAAAGCCTATCCCACTGCCAAGATTAACCATGAAGCCAAATAAAAATGGTCCTTCATGATTACGTATAATTCCCACACATACACTAAGACCACAAGCTTGTAGACAAGATCCATCCATGTTTATCATAAGAAAACCTTCTTTAGGAGCTTTCCAACCTTCTAAATCAATCACACTTGAATTATTAGTGTCTTCAATAGTAGTGCCCACTTGCCACAAGCTTTAACCTTACTAATGATAATGTGAGGATATTCTTGTTTCCCTTCAAACAATTGTGTATTTTGTGCCAACCAAATCCGCCGACAGATTAAAGCAAACCAATTTTTCCATACTATACCATTCACCAGTAGACGTTACCCAAGATTCCACTTCAATCATGTACGTAAATCTTGGTAAAGAAAAAATGGTGTTAATAGAGATGTAGGCACCATTCGACACTAAACTTATGAAGCATGTATACAATATCGAAGAGCATGCAACATACTCTTAGAATTTTAAACACATATTGGACATGCAGGAGATGTAGACATGCCCCGTTTGTAACGATTCTTGTTAGTCATCACTCAATCAGATGAGCAAAGCCAAATAAAAGTTTTACATGTTTGGGGAACATTCAACTTCCATATAGTTCGGCAGAAATTCTCATCAACCTCTTTCGGTGGGTCTAGAAGACTATTGTAAGCAGTCTTGGTACAAAACACTCTAGAAGGAGACCACTTCCAAGTTGGGATGTCCACCTGATCAAAATTAACATGCACACTTACTATTTTCCTTAACAATTCTTCAAGCAAGTAAGAAGCAAACATCTCTCTTCTCCAAATAGCCACATTATCCACAGCTTTAGCCACAGTCGGATTCTGAAGCTCATCTAGAATACATTAAGTAACCACCAAATCTTGTTAGATACAAGATTAGTTTTGATGATGTCAAATATGGATGCCAAGTATTGCACAAAAAATTTGCATAATGCATTTATGTTATACATTGTTTATTACATTGACTAACTACTATATTTGATGTAAAACGTTTTTGTAGATTAGTCAAGTAATAAGAGAATCCATATAATAATGTTATGGAGTATGCTTAGAAGATCAACTTGATGAAAGAAGAGAGAATGATGAAAGGAGATTATCTAAGAAAAAGGAGAAAGAGATGGAGTATGGAGATTGATCAAGATGAAATAGAAGATGTTGAACAATAGAGTTCTCAAATATGGGAGAAAATGTCAAGTAAAGAAGTTATCAAAATTGAGATACTTTTCAAAGAAAAGCAACGAAGAATATGTGGAAAATGATCAAGAAGAAGGAGAGGAGATTAAAGAAAGAACAATTTGCAAGATTTAATGGGAGATCAAGATTCAAGTCATTAGATGTGATATTGAAGGTTTATATGACCAAGTGAAGGTTAGATGGGTCAAACAAAGTCAAGAATGACATATATGGAAGCTACACCATCATCACTTGATGCATCACTCGAGTGACACATCCAGTGATAGACTTGATCACTCGAATGACCTTAAATCACACGAGTGATGTCTTCTCTGTTATACTTTGTTTTCATCTAGCAAAATAGAGCTTTGGTGTTTTTTATCATAACTTCCATAATACACATCTGATTGTACTGAAACTTCTTATATATGAAACTATACTTCAAAAGGAACGTAATGACACTAGATTCAAGCAAATATCATATTGGATGAAGGAGATATGCATTGTTGAAGTTGATGCTAAAATTCTCCATTCATTTCCAATATAGCTTCAATATTTTGAAGCTTTCTCTCTCAACCCAAATCCAATAGAGATGAAAATTATTTCATATGAAACTAGACATCCAATTTAATGTAATGAATTAAGAATCAAGCAAATATCCTGTCAGATCAAGGAGATATGGATCTTTGAATCTAATGCTAGAATTATACATGCAAAACCAAGATAGGTTCAATATTTTGAAGATATCTACCACAACATAGATTCAATTGAGATGAAACCTCTTGAATATGAATCTACATTTATTGGGTGTTTTCTAGAACAAATAATTGAAATCATATAAGGTCTAATGAAAGAGATATGCATGACAGAAGTCACAGCTGGAGTATGAATCTATTTCCCGAGCAGTCATCACTCTTTTGAACATAACTCTCAGAATACAACGAATTTTGAGGTGCTTCTTGTTGTATTGAAAAGAAGACTTAAATATATTTTTGGAGAGGCATCATTTTCTCAATTTGAAGATAATTTTCCTGATCATTCGAGTGATGCAATTTCATCACTTTCAGAGCACTTAAGTGATTGTCCAAGTAATCAGTAATATCACTCAAGTGATCACTCGAGTGATGTGTAAAATTTGATCACTTTCAGTGCACTCAAGTGATCTTCCAAGTGATTAATAAAGATCACTTGAGTGATCATTGATCACTCAAGTGATGCAGCTCCATCACTTGCAAAATCACTCAAGTGATGTGGAAGTGATGTTGTACTGAAGTTCTGATAACTGTCTCGGACTTTATCAATCTTCTCCAAACTCACATAAACCTTGATTATATTATTTCTACTCATTTATAATCATTATTAATCAAGTTTATATTAAGACTAAAGGTGATTAAACATGGATAAATTCTCAACGATCAAAAAGTGAACTTCAATGGCTATATTTCAATGGTCATATTTTGCAATGGGAAGATGAAGAGTTAACGTATAGGACTTCATGCTACATGAACTATATATATGAGAACATTCAAAATTGAAGGAAGAGTGAGCTTGAACATGATCATCATTAAAATGCCAAATCTCCATACTCATCTCCAACTCATGTACTCTGTTTCTCCATCTCTCTGTTTCTTAATGATCATGTAATATACCTTAGATAGAGAATCTATATTTGTGCTTCAGTGATCATCATTTACTTTTATGAGAAAAGTTTTATTGTAATCTTTTATCATCAAGTGTATTTCCTTACGGTGTGTATGGGGGAGTCTCTCGGTGAAGAGAATTGTTGAAGGCTACACAAGTGCCTGGCTAAACTTGTGAAATTGTAGAGTCTTTTCTTGTGCCCGGATTAAACAAGTTAGTGGATTGAAAATCTCAGCAGAAGCCTGAGGACTGGACTTAGGTCAGTGGAGGATCAAACCAGGATAAATATTTGTTTGCAATATCTCTTCCCTTATCTTATTTATATCTAGCATATTTGATTTGGTTAATTGATTATTGTCTTAAGGTTTAGTATCTTTCTACTTATTATTTACAGAGATGCGAAAAGACTTTCAAGATTCTTAAACTTTTGTTTACATCAAATTCACCCCCTCTTAAGTGAAAGCTTGCACTAACACAACCGACCAAAGACCAAATGGAAATAGAGAGGGTGACACTAACTGCCACTCGCCACCTTTGATCTGAAGCCCTAGCTTCGCCCACGGGAATGCAAAATCTTTGACAATGAATGGCACGAGAGTGAGAAAGGAGGATGAGTGCTTCATTGGGCAAGGGAAAACAATAAAATGAAAGGAAAAGAGAGAGAAAAAGCAAACTCTTCTTGCTTTTGGTAAAAGCTGGTCTGGAGGGAAGAAAAAGTTGGTTTCAAACCAGACCAACTTTTTCAAAAAGTTTGGGTGTTTGGGTATTTTTGCCTTATAAGCTAGTTTGGCCACCAAACCAACTTTTTTAAAGTGTATCCAAATAGGTACTAAATCTAGTTCAATAATGTAATTCAATTATTGCCCTTAATGCTATAACAACTAGTGACAAGGCTTGTATTGTGGATTCAGGCTCATCAAACCACATGACTAATAATAAATCACTGTTCACATCTCTCAAATTATGTCATGAGAATCTCCATGTCAAAGTAGCTAATGAGATACTCACAAAAGTAGAGGAAATTGGATCTTTATACCTGTCTAATCAACTGAGAGTGCATAATGTTTTGTTCCTTCCTGTGCTTACATGTAATCTTATATATGTGAGCAAATTAACAAAAGGCCAAAAATGCCATGTTATTTTCGATGATGGTTTGTATATATTGGAGGATTTAAACTCGAGGAAGACAAATGGGAGTTCTAGAGAGTGGGATGGACTTTTCTATTTTGAAGCCTCAAATATGAAGAGTAAAGATACATGGAAGGAAAGGCAAACACTGGTTAGCTCAAATTCTCAAAATAAAGATTTATTTTTGTGGCATTGCTGTTCTAGACATGCTAGTTTTGATTATATAAAGCATATGTTTCCAAATTTGATCAATAAAAATTGTGTTCCTTATCATTGTGAAACATGTCGTCTTGCAAAACAAATACATTCCTCCTATCCTAAATAATCATACAAACTTTTCACACCATTCACACTAATTTATAGTGATATCTAGGGTCAAAAAAACTTTAACCAACTCAAGGTGGTTTGTAACATTTATTGATGACCACACTTGAGTCACATGGGTTTACTTAATGAAAGAGAAATCTGAAGTAGCCAAACCATTTCAAAACTTCCATGCATTTGTGAAAAATCAATTCCAAACCTCCATTCAAGTGCTTTGTAGTGATAATGCAAAAGAATTCATGAGTAGAAGCTTCAAGGAATTTCTTGATCAGCATGGAATCTATCACCAAACCTCTTGTCCATACACTCCACAACAGAATGGTGTTGTTGAGTGAGAAAAACGGTCACTTGTTAGAAGTCACCTGATCCCTTCTCCTAAAATAAAATATGCCAACAATTATTTTGTGGAGACGCACTCCTTACCACTACGTACCTTGTTAATAGAATACCCTCCAAAGTACTCAAATATGCTACCCCTAGTTAAGAATGACATTCACATATGCTTTCTATCTTATGGTGCTAATAATGTATTAGTGCTAACATTCAAATGACAACCTTACTAACTTGGCCCAATTTATTATTTCTTTCTTTTCTTTTCTTTTCTTTTTCTTGTGTTATTCTTTTGCCTACTAATACATGTAAATGAACATACATCACAAATTTATAAATATGTGAACTATATGACAAGTAGGCTCAATTTTAGCAACAAGGGTTAAGTGTGTCACAAATGAGTGAATGTAATGATTGGCAAGATGAAGCAAGAAGAATGAGTAAGTGATTTTTTTCCTTTTGTTGTAAAATTAACAATTAAGTTATTCACGTGACATAAAGCTCCTGCAAAACAATGCTTAGTCATTGACTTAATGTAGCAATCTTGAAAGCTTCAAGTTTTAAAATCAGCATAGCTAGCAGGTGAAGGAGTGGCAATGAACCAACAATAAATTGCTAAATTTCAAAAATTCTGCAACTAGGAATAGCGCAAGACACATGCGGTCAATTTTTTTTTTTCAATTGTTCAATTCAAGATTCAATTCAAATCAATAAATTCACCAAAAGTGCATAATGTAAGCAACAATTACAGAATACAAAATCTTAGAGTTAGTTTAAAAGTTTTGTTGCATGCAAGCCTAATATACAGAAGATCCCCACACTAGCAATAGAATAACATATAGAAAATTTTCCAAATTCTAGTTCAAGATACAATGCACAAATCAGTATCAACATGTGCAAGAGTTAGATGCAAGATGCAAGAGTTAAATTGCATTGTCAAATCAAGATTGTAATGTCGAACTGATGCAATAGGTCAAAAATTTTCTTTTGGTGCAAAATCATGAGTAGTAGAATATTTTAGATATGGCCAAAACAACTTCTAGCCATTTGGTTTGTGAATCATGCACTACCTAAATGGTCAGCAATTCAAACTGGTAGGAAAAAAAAGAATAGTTTAGATATGACAAATGAGACATGCACTACAGCCAGTAACAAGCATGCTAAATTTAGAGCCAAGAAACCATAAATTTGGTTGCAACCCCTTTTATGTTCAATTTTTCTCAATTTAGTGGCACTGGGTTCCCCCTACACATAGGGATTCCAGGTGCCAACCAAAAGAGCATATTAGTTGAACAATGGTTAATTCAAAAGTTAGCTCAAGAAATGTAGTCTAAAAGTCAGTGGTGGACAACTTATTATGGTAGCAACAAGTAATAGCAAATTAAATAGACAGTTGCCAGTTAACAAAATGACAAGATGGCCCAATCTAAGTGAAAATCAGTGGGTTGAAAAATTTCAGCAAAGCTTTCCCATATTACGATAGTGTATCTGACTTAATTCAGACAAATAGGACCAAATAACAGCTTAGCATCACACAAACACTCCAAAGCCAATTGTTAAGATGTAAAACTAATCAGCGAGTAGGTTGGTCACTGGAGGCTGTAGGTGACAATTGCAATACGATAGAGAAATGCAATCAAATTAGATCTTGCATGTAGCAACACGATTGTTAAGATGTAAAACAATGCCAAAGCAGTGCAAGCATAGAAATTCAGTAGAAATCAATTCTTTTCAAGTCAATGATTAAGTGAGACGGTCAAATATGGAGATGAGAATATGATCCAAGCATCATAATAAGATAATAGATAGTCAGAAACAATGTGACAAGATTGAATTGAGTCTTAGCAAGTTAAAACAAATGCAAAGGGCACTCAGACTAAAAATGGCAAGTTTATATGCCAAAACAAGTCATGTTCACAACTAGTCTCTCAATTGTCCAAGAATTTAACTTTTAAAATTAGTGTACACAACATGTCATACACCACTATGACAGAGCTTACAAAAATTCAAAGTTCCTTTGTGGTGTGCAAACAATTTCTTTAGAACACAGATATGAGGATAATTTGCTATGCCAAAGTCTAACCACAAATTTGTAAGCTTAAGTTGATTTCCAACTTCTCTAAAACAACATGCAAGTCAATCTTCAACAATGCAAACTGATGGTTTATACATTAGCAATGTTATAACTTAACTAATTGAAATGATTCTAGGAGAGCAAGCAAAAGAGACACAACAAGAGTACAATAACAGTGTGGGACAATTTCAAAATGAAAAATCCAATTGCCACTTAAGTCATGAATTCAAGGAGAAAATAGTAAGGCTGACAATTAGGATCATTCCAAATCAGTCATAGAGATTTATCATATCAACCAACGTGGACAATTAAGATCTAAAAATGATTAAGTACTGAATTTACATAATTTTATCAACTAGCAGTGTAATTTTCAGCAATGCAAATTGTGACAAGCGAAATTAGGATATGTATAAGACACCTATTATGCAAGTTCTGGATGCACCTAAGAACTAAGGAGCATATAGTAGGCACCTACAATTAGTGAAGATTTAAGGAAAATTCATATGATATATACCCTCTCACTCACTGAACAGAAGCATGTCATCATGCATCAACCAAGTACAACATAACAAACAATGCAAGCAGGAGTAGAATTACTAGCCCAAGTTAACCCATCACAGCAAGTAAGATTAAGCAATTAATATCGCTATCATACAACACCAAGTGCATTAGACACAATTATGAAGTTACACTTCCAACAACATGCCAAGTCTCAGAGAACCACTGGCAGCCCAAAATTCCATATCAATTAGAGACCAGAACCTACAAAACATATTCAAATAGTGCCCAACAAATGCAAATGCCCTACAAGACAGATGAAGCAACACAAACAAACTCCAATCCTAACTAAAACAACCTAAGATAACAAATGAAGATATAACACCAACCTAGAGCTTAGTAATCTTGATGCAAATCACTAAGACCAATACATGAAAACAATAAAGAAGAAAAATGAGACACATACTTAATGAATTAGTTAAAACAAACACACAACTATACAAGCAAGCCTAAAAACATAACCGAAATGACCATAACTAAAGAACCAAGGCAGCCAAGTCTAGGGAGACAAAGCTCCTCAACAACAACAACAACAACGCCAAAATTTATAAGCCTTGCCATTAGACTTTCAATTTAAAACAAGGTTATGCAGCTTTATGAAACACAACCAAGGTCAAATTCTAAAGGAGATTTATATTGCAACACCTGGTCTTAAATATCTAGGATCCTTAGCTTAAGATAGATTAGCATGATTATGAATTGATTAGGTCCAAAAAGAAGAGAATGAAAAGAAAGACATGAAAAACGCCCTAGAGCACATTTAATCACTATTAACGCTAAAACTTCACATTTACCATGGAAAATGCCCTATTTTCTTACATAAAATGCTACAATTAATTATGTAAATATATAGGTTATAACTTGTCTATAGGACTTGAAGGATAATTCAAAGGGTAAGATTAGAGGCTTTTCTGTCACCAAGAGCAAATTAGTGGTGAAGCAAAGACAAATGGTAGAAAGGATATCAAAGGTGTTGACTTCTAGTGATTATCTCCAGTGGGTGCATCCAAGGATCTTAGCAGTGATATACAGTTTGATTTCAAAGGTAGAAAATGCTTGGTTTGAGGAATATGTAAGTGGAAGGGAGGTAAAGTATTTTGTTGCTCAATTTGCTATGGAAAAAGTAATAGCTCGACTATTGAGAATCATCAATTTAGGTCTATTCAGTGTGGCTGTATATATTGATCATTCTTGGCTAATAACGTTCATGTTCAGTGTGTTGGTTAATGTTAACTCTTATAAATTGATAATATTCCAGCTCATTTTCTTGTCTTTACACTCATTTTTGGGTTTAAATTGTGCATATTAAGAGATTTTAAGAGAAAATGTGATGGGACAAGGGCAAACACCAATTTATATTGAACTATGAAGCAAATGAGGATAATTGTGATTATTAGGTGAAAGCTTAAAAGCTCATGCATTTTCCTTCTTTGTAGGTGGAAGATGACAAGTGTGGAAAGCCCTCAAAGAGTAAGGAAAGTGGTAAAGAGAAGATAGGGAAGAGAGAAGAAAGCAAGAGGAGGATCAAGAAGAGCAATGTAAAATAAAAGCATACATTGGCCATGAATTTGATGTCTACATGTTGGCCATAGATTTGCTATAGCCAATTGCACATAAAAGTGTCCAAAAAGTTTCTGTCAAGTCTTGCTATCGCTGTAGCGAACCCACAACGACTGCAAGAAACTGATGCTGTGCATTTTGAAAAATGAGCTAATAAACCAAGGATAAAACCTAGGGATAGATAAAAAAAATCCTAAGATTCTGACTTCCCACAGCCATATCTGTGGTTTTTCTCACTCTTTCTCCATTTCTTTAGTTATTCACTGATATGGCTGTAATTATTCTCAA
>JBAGKO010015063.1:0-11395 GCA_037177275.1 Acacia concinna | reverse complement strand
GGTTGAACCCTTTGAACCCTGAACCCATACCGTAACCGGTTCTTTGGCCGGTCCGGTTTTTTGTACCTTGCTTCTAACCATGAAGGACGTTAAATTTTTAGAGAATTTTAAGAAAATTAATTATATTATTTTAAGATATTAAAATTTATTGTTAAAATATACTATTTGACTTATGGACTAATATATAATATAATAAAATATAACATATGATATTATTAAATAATGTACTTAATTTTCTTCGTATTCTTCAAATTCGGTCAAATAAATTTTATAATAAGCGCAGGAGGCAGTAGTTCTTATTAAACATGAAAGGAAAAGAGATTTGTGGGATCACCATTGAAAACAATCAACGTGTGGTGCCTGTTGATCTGGAAGAAAATCTCTCCAACTCCCTTATCCTTCATTTCACATCCATTTCTTTATCTTCATGGTTAGATCTACTTTCAACGAGTGAGATTTATATCTTATAAATGGTAAAAGATATAAAATATTTTAATAAAGTATAAAGACATGGTGGACACATGGCACGTTTAGATAAAATTTTAATAATGTGTGAGTTTTGATGTAATGGGAAATTAAGGGTAAGTCATAAGTGATCTTTTAAGCTTATTTGCAGTGTACCACTCTAGTCCTTAATTATTATAAGTCCATTTTTAACAAATTTTAACTTATTAAGGAATGAAATTTAAGTCACTAGATATGTCTTGAATTTATAGAAGTTTCCAAGTCTGCTCTTATATAATCTCTCCGGTCTTAAATATAAGACATAATTGACTTATTTTTAAAATTTACGGAAGTTAAGTAATTTACTTAATCATATAATATATTTTGTATCATGATATTATATATTATATATTAGTTTATAAGTTAGAAGGTATAATTTGAGAACAAAACGATAAATATAAATATTTTAAAGTAATTTAAATAATTTTCTTACTATCTTAAAAAAAGTCAACTCTATCTTATATTTAGGATTGAGAGTAGTAAGGAATGATATCTCCCAAGTGGGAGGAGGCCATGGGTTCGATCCTGTCGTTGTAACTTGAGGCTGTTAGTGTTTATTTGAGCCTATGAGCTCCATTTAAAAAAAAAAGGTAGTAAGGAATGCGCACTGAAAACATATGCTATATATATATATATAATCTCACATATTTCCTCATTCAATAGGGATAAAATTTAAAAACAATCATTAAATAACCCACCAAATGGACTTACATTTAGTATTAAAAATCTACTTCATCCTATAAAAGCTTGTAGAAACGGAGGATTTTGGATTTTATTAAGTGGCTGATAGTATGATCACGGTTCCATGATAACAATTAATTATATTTTATATTCCATATTTTTTTGGAAGTTTGATGCTTCATCTGGGTTTGAGTTAAATGCCTGCCATTAAAATAGTTTGATGCTTCAATTTGGTTTCAGTTAAACGCTTGCCGTTAATATGAAAAACTTATATTTAAATGCTTTGAATATCCGTCATTAATATCATTACCCTTAAAAAAAATAGTTTGATGCTTCAATTTGGTTTCAGTTAAACGCTTGCCATTAATATGAAAAACTTATATTTAAATGCCTTGGATATCCATCATTAATATCATTACCCTTAAAAAAAAGGATTTGAACGGTTTTAATAAACACAATGGAGTAGTAATTTAATAGAAAAATTAGTATTCACTTAATTATTGAATAATTACTCCACATATTAGGCAAAATTACCCATAATTGCATTTAATTAGAGTTTAAATTGTTTGCATTATTGCATTACTACTGTTACTTTTGTTGATTATTTAGTCAGCGTTGAGAACATTTGGAATTTCATATCTGATGACACTATTTTAGTTAGGGATAGTAATAAGGACAATTATCTCATATATTTTGATATTGATAATGATCATTCTTTTCTAAGTGAACTAGAAAGTTTTATCATTGGCCAAATTTGCAAATCCAAGCTTGTAGAAATGGAGGATTTTGGATTCTATTAAGTGGCTAACAGTATGATCACGGTTCCATGACAACAATTAATTATATTACATATTCCAAATTTTTTTAAAAAGTTTGATACTTCAATTGGATTTTAGCTAAATGCTTGCCGTTAAAATAGTTTGATGCCTCCATTTAGTTTCAGTTAAACGCTTGCCATTAATTTTGTGAAGGGAAAACTTATATTTAAATACCTTGAATATCCGTCATTAATGTTATTGCCCTTAAAAAAAGGATCTGAATGGTTTTAATAAACACAATGGAGTAGTAATTGAATAGAAAAATTATTATTCACTTAGTTATTCAATAATTACTCCACACATTAGCCATAATTACCCATAATTGCAATTAATTAGATTTTAAATTGTTTGCATTATTGTATTAATATTGTTACTATTGTTGATTATTTATTCAGCGTTGAGAACATTTGGAATTTTATATCTGATGACACTATTTTAGTTAGGGATAGTAATAAGGACAATTATTTCATATATTTTGATATTGAAAATCCAATTTTTGATATTAATAATGATCATTCTTTTCTTAGTAAACTAGAAAGTTTTATTATTGGCCAAATTTACAAACCCAAACCAGGCTTTTGAATTACTCACGGGTGAATTTCAAATTTTGAATTTTAAATATTCAATAAAGAGAAATAATTCAACTAAGATTGTGAGTGGTTTTTAAACCATTAGCAACAACAAATTTTGCTCTTTTTGGTGACAAATCTGGAAAAGCAATGACATAATAACTTAATACACAAATTATTTATAACGATGAGTAAATGGAATTTGTCATACAAATTAATAGAAATATAATACGAAATTAAGAAACAACACTTTACCCAATTAAGTATAAGAATTAAAATAAGTATTTTTAATAAATTAAATTTATAATCATAACAAATTGAACCACACTTTACGATCATACAAATTGATACTAATGAAACTAAAACCTGCAGATATCCATACTAATAGAAATATAATATAAAAATTCAAATAAATATTTTAAGAAATTAAATCTATGATCATACTAAATTGAGCCACACTTTATTGTCATACAAATTGATATTGATGAAACTATACTGTAGCTATCCATATTGATAGAAGTATAATATTCTTTTTACCCATATATATATATATAATATTTATAAAAATTTAAAAAAAAATTATTGAAATCAACACCCCAATTCCATATTAATTATGTTTAGATTTTATTTAAGTATATCTTAACTTTATCCAATCAAATAATTTTTACATTGAATCTTCTAATCCATTTAACTACCCCTCTAAGCAACATTTGCCCTTTCACATTCCATACGGTAGGAGAAATTAAATTAAATTATTTGGAAGGCATTCAAATAAGGATTTTTAAGACATTAAATTTATATTGATAAAACTATACTAATAGATATCCATACCAATATAAATATAATACAAAAATTAAATAAATATTTTTAAGAAATTCAATTTATGATCATACCAAATTGAGCCGCACTTTACAGTCATACAAATTGATATTGATGAAACTATACATGTATCCTACTGATAGAAATATAATATAAAAATTCAAATAAGTATTTTAAAGAAATTAAATTTATGATCATACCAAATTTGATATTAATGAAACTATACTTATAGATATCCACAAGGAAAGAAATATAATATTTTTTACCCAAGAAAAAAATATAACATAATATATTTATATTGAATAATCAAGCAATTGGGTGGCCCTTTCATATGAAATAGAAGTGAAAAAATTAAACAGAATAAAATTTATTGAAACAAATGTGCCATACCATATTTTAATGGTGTAGTGTACTCTTTATTATGTTTAGATTTTTTTTTTTGGGATACATGTTTAGATTTTATTTAGGTATATCTTAACTTTATCCAATCAATTCAATTTTCACATTGAATCTTCTAATCTATTTAACCACCCCTCTAAACAACATTTGTCCCTTCACATTCCATATGTTACGAGAAATTAAATTAAATTAAATTTTGGATGACATTTTTTATTTTAATTTGGATTGGACAAGGAGTTTACTTTTGGTTTGTGTATAAAAGAATGTCCCCCTACACATTCTCCACCGTAATTTTATCCACACTCAACAATCAACAACTATTCCAATATCTCAAAATGGCAACCAAACAGGGAGACCTTATTTTCCAAATCAATGATAGTAAAAATACCTAGGTCATTGTTGCAAGTGTTCTTATGAAGCTAGTTGGGCGAAAAAGTACTCTACCATATGATGCATAGAATGTGGGCATGATTTTGGTGGATGAACAGGTTTGTCACCCTTAAGATGCTGCTTACTAGACACTTTTTCTTATACTATCAGTTACATTCTTTTATTAAATCAATGTAAGGAACTACAATTGAAGTGTTTGTCACTCAAAAACCACAAAGAAACATTACATGAAAGAGCTCAACGAGGGTGATGTTTATGAGTTCCAAAATTTTGAAGCTTTAGACAACAATGACTAATACCAAGTACCTCCACACTCTTGGAGAATCAGATTTCACAATATGACATTCTATCAAGAAGTATATCTTCATATTCCAAAAGAAATATACAACTTCATCCCTATAAAAAATATTGCATATTATATAGCATCTAATGAAGAACTAATTAGTTAATGGTTGACAATGTGGTTTTCTTGGCAATTTATATTTCTAGATTGTCATTTTTCATGTTTGTTTGTGGTGCTTGCAAGCTTAAACTTCAATGCAAAATCCTTTCCAGATGCCATTGGAATCCTTCAATCTTTTGTAGATTTGGAAAATTAGCAAAGAGGATCTGAGACATTCAAATGACTCAATCTCACCCTTGCATATACAGAGTAACATTTATTCCACTCAATGAGCCACTATTATTATATTGTGAGGAACACACAATAATTAAGTTCTATGTTGAAATAGTTGAGCAATAATGCTACAGCCAATGTAGTGCTATTTGGGAACTGCATTATGAAGACATTTGACAACAAGAATGCTAAAAGGGAGCCACCCATTGTAGCTGTTATAATGTTTGCGAAGTTGAACAAAAATAAAGGTACACAATTATGCAAGGATTTAACCACTATGTATATACTCCCTTATACATAACACTATTTACCACTTGAGAGCTTATGGCCATATTATTAATGCACTGGAAGCTACCAAAGTTTTATTCAATCATGATATTCTTGAGGGTATGATGCTAATCAGGACACTACCATATTATAAATACCCCCATATTATAAATATAAATATAAATTCCCCCATATTTTCCTAATCAGGACACTACTGTGTAAGCCACCTCTGGACATTGCCATCACTCAAGACATGTCGCCAACTCTAACCGCCACATTCTTAGCTATGCTAAACACTAAAAGCCATGGCAAACAAATAGTCGCCAATGTACTCAAATTTGTCTAGGTCACTTAAGGGACCACTCCACACACAACCACAACATTAAACTTCATCTTAATAGATACTGAGGTATGCTTACTGTACATACACCAAAATAAACACACTTAAAAATAACAACATCTAATTACAAGACTTGCATTGTGTTTAGTTAACCAATATTCACTACTTGGTGGAAGACCCAACAACATGTAGCAAGTTTAGAATTGTAATTAGGGAAGAAAGGCACTATTATTTCTCAAACTTTGAAGTGCGCCAAAACATAATGCCGATACAAGTTTTCAACCACGCGTATATTGTCATCTTCCACAGAGAAACAGAAATATTGTTGTATGAGGGAGATGATATCCCTTTGAATGCATATGAATGTTTGCCCTATATAGAATTGCTAAGGAAAAAGTGGGCCCTCCCTACGCTAGAGGTCGTCGGACTTCCCAAAATTACAAAATATTAGTTTCTATGTTTGTGTGTGTGTCTGTATCTAAATAAAGATTCTAATATCGCAATGCCATATATGTATGCACAAATATTGTGGGGTTAGTCAGAAGCCCTCCCAATGATGAATTTGAGGCCCTACAAGTCATGACTACAAATAACATTATCATATTTCAAGACAACCATAAATATACTAAACACCATATACATACAGTTTTAACAAACGGGTGGAGGCAACTAACTCAGACATCACCAAATTGTATAGGGGAAATTAGATTCAATACATTCTAAAGGACGAGGTCACTGACAATGCCTACAAGAACTACAACATGCCACAAACAAGAGTGTTGGTTATGCTCATATAGTTTTGCACGATCAAGAATAAAAGAGGTATTGCAATTACATATCGATACACATGAACAAGAACAAAACATTACATAGACCCACACATGCCCATTAATGTACATTTTTACTTTCACATAGGAACGGAGCACGTTCACAGTTTCTCAAATATTACCCCGACTTTCAATAAGTGCCACTAACTTTTGGGTACAAACACAAAGGGCATGCCAACATATGAGTTGATGACTTGACGCTCTTACTTTTTCCTCATATGTGATATATATATAGGGAAGACAAACCATAAATAAGTACAATACCAAAAATAGCCTCACTTATGGGCAAAAATTGGAGAATTATGGAAACTTTGTACTAACAACCAATAATCAAAACAATGTTATCCAATTATTAATCTTAGTTATTTACAATAAAATTCTTGATTTATGTACTATACCAAAAAATTTCTAAACAACTAAACTTACACACAAAAAAGTGACATTTTAGATAGGAAAAAAATAATGGCCAATGAACCACGGTTGCACAGGGCTCCATCTTTGGTAATTGGGGCTTTTATTTCTATTCATATATATTGTTCAAAATGATATTTTTCCATAACTTTTGAATCCCACATGTGAAAAGTTCAATTAGTGTTAGACCATGACAAATCATCTCCAATAAATTACATACAATTATTTTAATAATTTAATGAATTCCTTAATAGTTAAATAATGTTTAACATATCAAAACATTTGAAAACAATCAAATATGAAATCATATTTGTTTTAGACAATAAGTTAGGTTTTCACTACTCTGATTAGTATTTAGTGACTTATTTTAGTAGGAAATCAACACCTGAGATTTTTAAAGTGATTTTCCTAGATTTTTTCTACACATTACACGGCTGCATTAAACCAAAAACAAAGCAACCTAAAACAGATTGCTCAGATTCAACCTAACTCTCTTTAATAGGAAGCTCCTACAATACTAAACCCTAAAGGTCCCCATCAACTACAAAGTCATATCCTCTGAGATGGAATTGAGAGGACATATCACATATCTTCCTAAAGAAATCATCATAAGCATTTTGATAGGACTTCTGGTGAAGTCTCTAACCCAATTTCAATGTGTCTATAAGCAATGGAAATACCTCATCCCAACCCCTTCCTTCTTCCTTCAACATCTCCAATATCACTCCTACAGTCAAAACCCTTATTTGTTGTTTAAAGGATTCAGCCCTCTCACCCTTTGCACTTAAATAAGCCAAATCACTTTAAGGATTATAGAGGTTATATTCGAGCCTATAACTTTGAATTGTTCAGGGGATTGTTTGGCATTTGAGTTTACTTCAATGCTTAGTGATGAAAAGGTTCTCATTAAGCGTTTATCTATAATAAACTACTTGCTTTATGTATTATAACAAAAAAAACTTCCAGACAACTAAATTTATAAGAAAAAAAATTCATGCTAGGCAAGAAAAAATAATGACAAGTGAACCAAGGCTGGTGTAACGCATGGGGGAGCCCTTAGTTTTAAATTTATTGTTGGTATTTTTGCACCTTTAAAAAGTTTATTTGTACTAAACACCCCTCAGAAAAAAAATTTGTTGATAAAATTGCACCTTAACCCATATCAATTATATGAAGTTGTGAATATAACCATTTCTTTTTATTTTTTAAAAAAATTGTTAAAACCCTTGCTTGGGATCTCCACAAACCTCTTATGCAGCCAACTGACAAATTTTAGATATTGATGGTGGATCACTGGAGCTCCTACAGTCTAATAGATTTTTTCTTCCTAAAAAAAGTAGTCAATATGGAAATTTAAAAGTGAATAGTGAAATTAAAGTAATAAATAGGTTATTTGTTGTTGAACATTTCATAATGACTTATTTCATTTCACTATTTACCACCTTAGTTTTGATATTGACTACTTTAGTTATTCAGCTACTAACAAAGTTCTTAACATATTTTTTGAATTTATGCAATAAGAGTACTTAATTGCGAAACTGCAATAGTAAATAATAACTAGTTATTAGAAAGGGAAAAAGACAAATAAATACTTTCTAAACATTAAAACCCTGAAAAATAACTCAAATTTGATATATAACAAATGAGGGACTCTAACCAAAATTCAATAGAGATCAATAACTAAAACTTATAGAGAATTACTAAAACCAACCAATTTTTTATATTTATGGGCTATTTATTTGTCTTTTTCCCTATTAGAAATTACTTATAAAGGGATTGTATTTAATATTTACTACTCTAGTTTCGTTATTAACCACTCTTATTTTAAAAATTTTAAAAATTATATATTAAAAAATTTTTCAATGGCTGCTAAAGTAATCCATATGAAAATTTGAGTAGTCAATATCAAAACTAAAATAATAAATAGAAAAACAAAAGTAATTATTATAATATGTTTATTAACAACAAGTATCTAGTTTATTACTTTAATTCCCCTCTTAACAACTTAAGTTTTTGTATTGATTATTACTTTTCTTGAAGGAATTCAAAAAACATATATTAAGCCGTCTGAGCTCCAATGACTAGTTAGTTGCCAATGAGAATACTGGAGCTCTAGTGATTGGCCACAAGAATTTAGCAAGGGGTTTTAAGGAATTGTTTAGAAAAAGTAAGGATAATTATGTAATTTCTCAATATTTGTCAACATTTCAAAATTTCAAATTAGTCCATTTAGAATTATTGAAATTCAACATTTTCATTTACTTTTTTTTTATATTTTATATTTTAAAGCTATTTTTGTCTTTTTCCCCAATTTTATAATTACACATAAATTATTAACTTATTAATTATGACCTATATCTGATATATTCATCGATAATGAAAATTTTCGTACTATAGGCCAACAAACAGGTTTTTTTCAAAGCAAAAAAAAAAAGAAGAAGAAGAAATTAGAAATAGAAATAGAATTATAATGTATTTTAACGCCCAAACATATCGTTTTTATTACTTATGTAATTAAGGATATTGTACTTTCAGTTTCAGACCACTATACTTAAAAAAAAACTAAGCATATCTAATGATTTATTTATTATGTAATCACCATAATAAAATATTAATAAATTAAAACCAATCGGTTTGAACTAGTAGAAAAGATTACTGGTAATTTTTTTTTGAAAAAAAAAAAGAATCTTTGTCATTCACAACATAGCAAACCAAAATTCGAATCATTGTTAAAAGAGGTGTTAGTGTTTAGTGTCATCTTAAACAAAATTTCTTTCAATAGATAGGAAGGTAACCCTGACTAGAAAAAGAAAATAAATTAAATAATAAGAGGTACTCTTTGCTATCCTAAATATAGTACCTAATTTATAGTGTAAATTGTATTATATAAAATAGATTTTCTATTTAGGACTGGATGTTCATAAGAATTTATCTACAATTTCTCCAGGTTTAAACAATACCTATATTTAATATACACGTGGAGAGCAAAACTTACAAGAAGATGAAAACATGTTGAAATTGTACGTGTAAATGACGTTAATAAAATGATAAAACTTCTTAGAAGTATTGTAAATATAATACGTAGTGTAGTAAAAGATGTACTAAATTGATCATGTTGTATTTTTCCCAAGCGTTAAAATTATTAAAAAGTTTTTATAAATCATGTTAATGAAATGGTGAAACGAGTTGGTAGTGTCGCAACTTGCAAGTGAGAAGTGGCATTAGTTGTGTTGTGTAGTAAATAATTTTAAAAAATAAACCTCTTGTATTTTTCCTGATGTTAAAATTATAAAAAAAAAGTTGTTGAAAATGACATTAAGAAAATGATCAAATATGTTAGAATTATTGTAAGAAAATTAAATGGTTTTAAGAATTTATTCGAGTTCTTCTAAATTTTAAAATTGTAAAATAAAATTGTTGTACGTAAATGGTATGAAGGAAATGATGAAAGGTCTTAGGAGTGTTGTAAAAATCGCTAGTATTATAATAAATTATTCAACGTCATTCTCTTGAATTAGATATCATTTTGCATCATAATAATAAAACGATGTTGGTGCTTAATGGCCACCAAATCTTTTAGGAAAAAAAGTCTTTTACAATGGGTGGTTGATTTTTTTCTTTTTTAAGTAAGGGGTCAAATTATAAAAGCACTACTAACATTTTAATATTTCATTTTATTGATTTAGGGATTTGTACTTTTTCATTTTATTTACCCAGGAGACACTTGTTTGTGTACATCTATATAACCATCTTCCTTCACAGACACTTGTGTACATCTTTGTAATACATAACCATCTTCCTTCAAGATTACTAATAAGTTACACATTTATGACATGTAACTATCTAAATTAGTATTCCATTTATTCCTATATATAAGGTTTTTTAACCGAATTGGGTTCTGTACCGAATAGTTGAACATGGCCAACCAGAAATTGGAAGGGAGGGTAGCTTTAGCATGCTTGGACAATTAAGTTGGATGGATAGTTGAAACCAACTTTTAAGCTAGAAGTGGCTTAAAAGCCAAAAATTGAAATGCGTTGAAGGAACTGGTTTGGGTTAGTAGAAAATTCATAAGGTAAAACATGTAGAACAAAAAACAACTGAGGAACAAAGAAGAAAATAAGACGAGAACCACAAATATCAACTCGTAAGCTTCATATTTATTTTTTGAAACTACTGAGGAGATTTAATGAGATCGCTCACAAGTTATTAGAGTCATGCTAAGTTTGGGTTTCTTAGACATATTAACTCAACTTGCAAGCAACTATTCCACAAATCACACCACTAGTAATATTCTTCCTTCTCTAGACACAACTAGCATCTAAATCTAGACAAGTATATACAGTTACCTAGATTAAGATTATTTAACTAATTAATGCACCAAATTAAACATAAATACATTATTAACAACATATTCGAATTAGATTCAGAGAGGCTAATGAAAGAGCAAGCGAATCACCTAAGAAGGGGCGTGAATTGGGTGTTTACAAAATTTTCTATGAAATGTGAGAACTCAACACTTGTACTAGTTCAGTCAAACTCACGACCTACATTTAGTTCTCAGCTACCACTAAGTTCCACTATTCCCTAAGATTAGAATGGGCTCTTGGCGCCTCAGTACAGACTCGATTGATTCTTTAAGGATCACTCCCCCTTACAAGATACAATCCAAGTCCCTACTCAAAGTATCCCAACTTTGAGTACCTCACAAGAGTTGGTGGAAGATAATAATTACTCTCTCAATAGAGTTGAAT
>JBAGKO010015032.1:0-11395 GCA_037177275.1 Acacia concinna | reverse complement strand
AGATGCTACTTGTGTAGTATGTGGAGAGAGTATGGAACATTTATTACATGTTTTAAGGGATTGTCCAAGAACTAAAAGTTTCTGGAAAAGCATAATTCATGGCAAGTACAGGGTAACTTTAATACAGATTTATAGGAATTATGTGCTTTAAATTTGTCTAAACCAGTTGGTTCTGTGGAGGACACTAAATGAGCATAATTTTTTGCTTGTCATGTTGGTTGCTATGGAAATTTAGAAATGAAAAGATTTTTAAAGGGCTTAATGTAGATCTTAGCTCTTTGAAGATTTGTGTAGCCACCATAGCTGATTCCATACGAAGAAACAATAAGCGATGTTATAATGTGAACTTGTAAGGGAGTCATGAAATGCCTTAGGCTCACTTAGCAACAATCCCCTCAGGTTATTATAAACTTTCTGTGGATGGTGTATTCTCATAACTTCTTTGCTCGGCAGCTTGTGGAGGAGGCATGTGAAACCCACAAGTTAATTTCTATAAGGGATTCATGATGAGAATTCAGCCAGAGGAATCTTTTACTGATGAGCTATGGGGTTGCTTAACTGGTTTAAAGTAAGCTTGGGACATGGGTATAAGGAAAGTGGTTCTACTTACAGACTGTCTTGACGCCTGGAGACTATGTCGAGCTTATTTGTGTAGCCACCATAGCTGATTTCATACAAAGCTTGGTGGAGTATAGTTGGCAGGTAGAGATTTGTTACATCCCAAGGAACCTAAACCTGATTGCAGATAACCTTGCGAAAAGAGCACTCAAAATGGAACTTAGATTCTACTTGGTAGATAGGCTTGACACTGACTTGGTTCACATGGAACTGAGTTAGAAATAACATTTTTGTTTCTGTTTATTTCTTAGCTTTCATTATGTATTTAAAAAAAAAGAACACATTGTTGTTTTACAAATAGCGGAGATTAACAACTTGTACGTTTCTCTTATATGACTAGGGTGATTTGTGCTAGTAACAAAAAGAGAAACAATGGTTTAAACAAAGGTAGAAGTCAGATGAAGAAGGGAAAGGAGGAAGGTAAGAGGGATCTAAAGCGTTCTCTAATGGGTCAGCTCTTTTCATAAGTGAGTTTTTTAAACAAGATGATGGTCAGAAAGGTGGAAAATGTATTGTGTGCAACACCTTAATGATGCTGTGATAAAAGCGTGGAGAGCTTTCAGTAACGACGAGAGGATGAAATACATTGTTGAAGCTAAAAAATCTAGACCCCAAAAGAAAAGGTCAAAGAGGAATGCTACTTTTCTCACTCGCTGCTCACTATGGCAGTTTAAGCAACTGGTTGACTACATAAACACCGATGACAGTTTGAAGGAGAGGGTTAAAGGATTGGGCTTCTCTAAGTTGCTTGAGCTAAAGGATTGCATTAAATTTCCTCACGATCTCATAGTATCAATTATTCATGTGTATGATCCCCTAACGCATCAATTCCGAATAAGGGGCAAGACATAGGAAATTTCTGCGTCAGATGTGCACCAATTGCTTGGTGTGCCGTATGGTGGGGACGAGGTGATTATTAGGGTTATAGATGATGACCCAGTATACAAAGAGTTAAGGACTCAGTATTTCAATCGCTTGTACAAGAACATATTAGCAATGATTGTGGATGGACTTGGCAATTAAAATTTTGAGGTTTTGTTCATGGCATACACTCTTGGAACCTTCCTTTCTCCTACTGCAAGTGGAAAGGTCAGCAATCGCATATTGAAGGTGGTGGCTTGCACCATGAAGTCATTTCAAGATTTTGATTGGTCAACCTTCATAATAAAGGAATTATGGAAGGAGATGAAAGACTTTTTAAAGGACTGTAGAAACAGGAAGAGCAACAATTCAAACGTTGGCGGTTGTGTGTACTTATTGTTGGTATGTCTATGTGCTTGTTTTTTTTCACACATAGTTCATCTTTTATGTAGTTGGTCTAAAATCTGATGTTCACCATATTTCTATGATAGATATATTTTGCCGAGCATTTCTCATTGCTCATGATTGAGAAGCATAACTATACTAACGCTCTTACCCATTGGACTGATGGGGAAATAAAAAAATTGGTTCAGTTGGAGCCAGGTAGCAACATGGGCATAATATTTGGTTTGAAGGCCTCATAAGTGGATGTGGTGACAGAGAGGAACATATGCATTGGTAATTTAGACCCAGTGTATTTATTTGTAACTAATTATAGGTTTTTACGAATGTCGTGTGCCTAACTATTTTTTTCACATACTTGATTATAGCAATGTAATGCCTAGTCTAGTTGAAGGAAGACTTGTGAATTGTCTTTTATGTTTTTTCCTTGTTGAATATCTGAAATGGTAATTGGCTTTCCTCATTTGTTATAGGACCAAGTCACACAATACAGGAGGGATATATTGTGGTGGCTAGTCAACCATAAAGACAATGCCAGTAGGGATGATGCTCTCAAGCTCTTGTCAAGACAACCCACAAACCACCCAATATTATTTAGGCATCTACTTTGAATGTTTGAAGCAATATCTACTGTAATTTATTGTGTTAGTTGTAGTGATAATTGCTTTGTAAAGCTATATAATGTGTTTCTATCTTTTGTGTGTATGTGGCATCACCCATGGTTACTCTTCCCATGTTTTGTATGAACGTTTAGTACAAGTGTAGTAGGTTCTGTGATACCTTTATGTGCACTTGAGTGGCTTTTGTTGCCACTTGTCAAATGGAAGAAAGTGACCTTTCGGTGACCAAATGTGTATAAAACCAATGTCTATTGGGCATTCTTCCACAGGTTTACTGAACAGAACATAATGATCTTAACAACAGAAAAATAAAAATCAACAACACTACTATCATGTTTCACACCCTTCATACCCAATTTCACAACATCATGTAAAAACAATGTTTGTCCACTATATGTGAATGTGCAAGTTTCATACTCAACTTAACAAGAGGAAAATAAAGATTAACAACACCAATATCTTGTTTCACATCCTTAGTACCCTATTTCACAACAACATGTAAAACCAATGTTTGTCTAATATATGTGAATGGGCAAGTTTCATAATGAACTTAACAAGAGGAAAATAAAAATTAACAACACCACTATCCTGTTTCACCCTTTAGTACCATATTTCACAACATCATGTAAAACCAATGTTTGTCCAATAGATGTGAATGGATAAGTTGTATTGGCTCCCCACACTATCATTTAAGTTTTTAACAACATGTCATTAGTTAGTCACAACATGATTGTCATATTTCATAATGAACTTAACAAGAGGAAAATAAAAAGTAACAACACAACTATCTTGTTTCACATCTTTAGTACCATATTTCACAACATCATGTAAACCCAATGTTTGTCTAATAGATGTGAATGGACAAGTTACACTGGCTCCCCACATTATCATTCAAGTTTTTAACATGTCATTAGTCATGAACAGCATACTTATCATATTTCGCATCACCAAGGTACTAGTAGTGCACATAATTAATTTAACAACAGGAAATTACCAACACCACTATCTTGTTTCACATCTTTGATCTCATATTTCACAACATGAAATTGCAGAATAAGTTATTGGAATCTTAAAAGAAGACAACTTTGTAGGGGTCACTGAACTTCAATTTTTAACAAGGAGAAACTTTTCAAGTTTTTAATACAATTTTTGGGTTATAATAATCACAACATCATAAAATTACTAAGTCACAACGTCAGTAGCTGATTGAACAACACAAGTTTCATAATTAACAACTTAATATAAAAAACAACAAATGATAACGCTTTCCTATTACATTGACCTTTCCCCAGCAATTGTGAACCCAAAAAAATATGTGTGCCTTTTTTGCACATTCCAATCATATTACATGACACGGGAACATTATGGTATCAATTCCACATAATGTTTCCTTGTCATTAATAAGACAATACATATGACACTGACAATGCATTAATTACAAAAGGGGATTACACAAATGTAGCAACCCATATCCCCAAAAACTATGACGGGGTTGGCATTATGTACACAATAACCTATGTCCCAAAATATTCCAACTCTTACTACATACAAAATAGGAACTTCAAAACATGACTTCATCCAATATCAAGTTGGGTTTGGATTTTTACATGTCTTTTTGGTATGACCGGCTTCATGGCATCTACAACAGTGGTATATCTTCTTGTTTTGGAATTATGATTCATGCTTATTAGTTCTTGGCCTTCCAAGAAGTTTGTTGGTCCTAGGTGGCAGCAAAAAAGGCTTACCTGAAATATTTTCTAGCATATAGTTATTTGGATCAGGTTTATCAATTGTGATAATGGCAACCATGCTACATCTATAAATATTTTCTTGGGATGTAATTGTGTAGCATTCTTCAACATAGTCGTACACATTGCCATAGACATGCTTGATAGCTGTGCAAGCATATGCACAAGGGATCTTGACATTTGCCACACTTTGCAACTACAAAGACGCAACCTTGAGGTCAACATTTAAGGCTCCATATTTGGTATGCACACAAATCCTTCCTCTTCCATAATTCACTATTGCCATTTGTTTAGCCTTAGAAAAATTTTCCTTCACCAATGACTCTATGTTTGGGCCTACACCATTTTTCCACTTAGTCATTGCAATACTAGTTGCATACATCTTTTTCGCAACCTTCTCACGATGCTCACGGATCAGTCAGGTGACATTATGTTTTCTCTCATTCACCATCCATACATTAAATGATTTGGCAATATTGGTTGTTATCTTATCCCACTTCCAAAAGGGTAACTTGCTCAATGCCCAGCTAGATACATCACTGTGATTAATCAACCAATCATACATCTCTTCATTAGATTGTCACAAAAATTCCATTGCCTTGTCAAAATCTTTCTCTAACCTTGCATACGCAACATTATCAAGCAAGCAAAGTGTATCATCCTTCGTAGAGCCACTAGTCTTCCTCTTACCTCTATTTACTTTAAGCAATTTAGAACTAAAATTCTCCTTCACATGCCTATAGCAATAGGAATACCTTTCACCTCCAAAAACTAGCTGCACAACCCTTTTGATTGCATTGTAACGATCTGACACAATTGTCAAATGAATTGAACCAATGATCTCTTTAATCTTTTGCAAAAACATTGACTAATCCTCTAATGTCTCCCCCTTCACAATTGTGATTGCAAATGGCAACAATTCATTGCCCGCATCATAACCAGAAGCCAATAGTAGTGTTCCCTTATATGGTCCAGACAAAAAGGTTCCATCGATGTATAGCACATGTATAGCACCAGCTATGAATCCCTCTGTACAGCACTCATAAGTACTAAATACTCTCTCAAATATGTTATTCATAGTAGCTTCTCATTTAGCAATCGTTTTGTCATCTGATTCTTTCAATCGCTGACACAACCAAGGTATTAACATATAAGATTGTTTAGGTCTACCTTCCATGTCCTCCATCACTTTTTCCTTAGCTCTGTATGCTTGCTTGTATGTAAGAGTGACACCCTATTTTGTTAGCAATGTCTTATTTATTTCATTGGGATGTTTATCAATGTGATTTCCCACCTCATCAACTATAATTGAAGATGTCAAGTTAGACCTCCCACTAAGAGTAACTTGAAGATTGTCTTGTGCATTATGATAATGTTCATCCCTGAATGTTGTCACACATAGTAATGGAGTAGCTTTACCTATAGCATTAGTTGTTTCCTTCCAATGACAACCCATAATTTTGCATTTCACCGATATGTTATGCTTGTTGTTTCTCACGTATGTGATCTTAAAGTTGTGTGCAATGCTATACTTGTATAGTGTCTATTTGAAAGCTTTCACATAAGCAAAACATTGCATTTGCCCTGAAAATAATCCCCTCTATTTCATACTATTCAACTTTGGCACTGGTGTAAGAGCACTCTCTATACCACATAGAAGCATATTACATCTGCCCCCAATTTCATTTGTTTGTCCACCAATAACACTTTCATAAGATAGTGGCTCATCATTATTTTTCACAATTCTTGGACATATAGTACATGTTTGTTGGGAGAGTCCCATGAATTTTTTAACCCTGCAGAAAATAAAAACCGATGTTACCTAATAACCAACACCATTATGTCAAATAACAACTATCATAGCTAATAAAGTTACACTCACATTTGTGGCTCATGTAATGTGCCCAATACATTATCATTATCTTTTGGGGCTATATAGACATGCCCATTCCTCTCATTATACTGAATAAGATTTTCAACTTCACCATCATCATTTAGATCTATTAGTGTCCTCTCATCAAACCTCACATTGTATTTCATCTCACACATGTTACAATTAATACCAAGCCATGAAGATACCATTGATATCAAGTCTTTGAGTGTTGTCCCTTCTTTTATGCATTTCACCTTCACGGTCCCTCCATTATATTGAATTATACCTTCATCATTGCATACAAATTTCCTTCCAACATGGAAATAACAAAAGAGTTCCTTTAAAGATGATGACCCTTCATTACATGCCATTTTACATGCCTACCTGAAAAAAAAATTCCACTAATCACAATGTCACTTCACTCAGTTTGTGACACAATATGCATTAACCAAATTTACTTATCATATCATCACTTCGCCTATCATATTCACAACAATGCAACCTATTTTCACAACTCCATATTCACAATTAACAACACCTAACATACGCAAGTATTGTTAATATTAGAATGTGTTTTTCAACATTTATCTTACAATCTTACGTGTGTTAACCATTGACTTTGCCTAGCAATTTATTACTCCATTACTTTATACCCACGCAACACCCATCATTATGAAACCTTTTGTAGGACACCAACAACCCAAAAAGAAACAAGCTTTCATAATCATTAAATCAAATAACATGAAATAAACAACACAACCATTGATTATCTCATTACTTTATTCCCATATTCTTATCTCCATTTCTACTTCATACCCTACCCATACCACCAAAACCCATATAACTTAAACCCCACCAGCATTGACCCATAAGGGTGGAAGGATGACAAAACAATAACATTTGACTCAACAAGGATACAAAAAATAGACACCAACATACCTCAAACCTTCACCTTCGTTGTTGTCTTTGTTGTTCCTTCATACTTTATGTTTTCTATCCAACCATAGGTCACGGTCACAACATCAACTTTTATCTACATTACTTGCCCCACGAACATGGAAGGATTAAAGAAGAACAAGAATTGAGTCAAGAAGGATCCACAAAAAAAAAACCTATCTACCTTAAAACCTTCACTCTCATTGCTAACTCTCTTTTCTCTTTCTTCTGCTAGATTTTCACCCATCCACACATGAGTGTCCTTCACTCCAACATTCTCTACTTATCAAATTTAACTAAGGGCACACTGGTCTTTTTCCACATTCAAAAAATTCAAGATTCCTCCTCTCATACTGATCTTGGATTTAACCATTTCACACCACCAAAATGTCTTTTATATATTTGGGTTGTCTTTTTTTGGGACTTTCCCAAAAGATTATATAGTAATATATTATGCAATATTTGTTATATTATTATTTTATATTTTTGGGTATGATGATATTTTTTTTAATATGAAAAATTAAAGATCACAAGTTCATATTTTTTATTACTCTCTTAAAATGCTTGTGAGAAATAAAATATTATATACCTATATATGTTTGTGAGAAATAAAATATAATTTTTTATAAGAAAGTTTAAGAAATTAAATAGTTGATATATAATTCTATATTTTGGCAAATTTTGTTGCCCAAAAAAATGATTTTATATCAACACACTGTAAACAAATTTTATATAACCTACTCATGAAAAAAGAAATTTTATGTAACAATAAAATCAAGGGAAAATTTCAAAAAAAAAACCATATGAATTTCAAAAATCCCAAAAAATTTGTTGAATAAGGGAAATAACAGATTTCTACTAAAGTTTTTTAAATTTAGAAATAACAAGAATAGTAACATAAATGACAAAACTTTATGCTTGTGTGTTTGGACATAATTGGTAACAGAAATAACTGGAATTGTAGTGGAAATAACAATCTTTATGCTTATGTGTTTTAACATACTCGGTAATGTAAATAATTGGAATTGTAATGGAAATTATAAAACTCATGATATTTGATCCAAATTTAAAAAACCCATATTTTGGTAGGAATATGTCATTTCCCTTATTCAACAGACTTTTTGAGGTTTTTGAAATTCATATAGTATTTCTTTTAGAATTTTCCCTAAAAATCAAAGATGGAAGAATGAAAACAAAATCCAAGGAAAAAAAAAAGAAAAACTAAAAAATTGTATATGACAGAATATCACATGACTCCTCAGTGATCGTGTTGATGGGATGGCACTCAACATTCTTTCTCTCAACAAATTCAAAACATCGTATAAAAATTTTTCATTCTCATTTTTACAGATCTAAAGCCCCATTCTCCAACTTCCATGCAAAAAAACTCTGACCTGCAACAAGTCCTACTCCAACTTCCATGCAAAAAAGCTCTGACCTTCAACAAGTCCTACCAAGATGCAACCTTTCATTTTGTATTGTTTATGGCCGCCGCTTGTAGCGTCATTGAGTTATGCTTTTCCCCTTATGTCATGTTATTTTCTTCCTTCTTCTCTTTCCATCTCCCCACTCTTCTTTTTCGGTTTGCTATAACCTCAAGTCAGAGATGAAGATTCCTGCTTTCTCCTTCCATTTTGCAGCCCAACAAGTGAAAGTGTGAGACATATTTAAGCCATTAGGTTTTTAAAAAACCACTCCAAATTTCAGATTAACTCCAGCTTTTGCTCTAAAGGCCAGTCAGAGGGGGCTCAAAATGGTTGAACTAGTAGAATGGCTAGGCCATGAGAAACGAGCTGGAGAACTTTCCAGTTATTGGTTAAATCGGTCAAACCATTTAGAGCCTATTTGGATGGCTCACTTATCTCACTTTTTGAGCTTCACTTATAAAAGTGAAGCAACTTTTTGTCATTTTGCTGTTTGGATTGACGAAGCTATTTGATGCTAAAGCTGGCAAAAGCAGCATCAACTTGTGAAGCTCTCAAGAATAGCTTATATGGCTTCTACTTATTACCATTGGCTTTATTCTCTCTCCTCACCCACGACCCACACACACCACAACACACTCCTCCCCTGCTCTTTTCCCATCAGTTCTCTCTTTTCTCTGGCGAAGAAAAGAACCATTCTCTACGGCGGCTCACTCAATTCTTCATGGCAATTGACGACGGTGGCCGTTGTTCTTCATTGCTGCAGGATAGTGGCTGTTGTTCTTAACTCCTTCATGGCTCACTCATTCTTCACGGCGATTGAGGACGGTGGCTATAGTTCACAGTGGCTCACTCTGGTTTGACCCTTCCATCCAAAAAGCTCACTGTGCCATGCTTCATCGTCGGTCTTAACAGCAGCACCAACAGTTTCCTTCTTGTTGATGAGCTCACTGGTCTTGTGTCAGCTTCTTCTTGTGTCAGTGAACGTCGATCTCCGCTGTGGGTGGCTTTCCTGCCGTGAAAAGGTGGGGGTTTGACCTTAACGAGTATGGATCCGGTTGTCTTCTTGGTGATCTTTGTTTCTCCGGTGATTTCAGGTGCGCGTAACTCGTGTGGCTCTCTAATCTGGTTCTATTTTTCCAAGAGGGATTTAATTTCTTTTCCGGTGAACTGAATAGGGATTGTTTTTTTTGTTGGCTGAAACGAAGATCTAATCCTAACATGGTAATGATCTTATCCACAAATGTTCTGTTCTCTAAACCGATTTTGTGTCAATTGCTAGTGATGCAAATTTGGAGAAGCTTGCTTTGCATTTTGTCTATTAAAATTACATGTCTATAATGAATGTTTCCAGAGGCATTATGATTACATGGATTTTGTTGTTGCACTTTCGGTTCCCTTGCCCAAGTCTGGTTCATTGACGGTTTTGGTATTTTGTATTATGTTTTCTACAGAACTCCCCACAAAACAATCATGAGTTTAAGCATTGGCATTTCATTACAGATTTTGAATTGAATTACAATGATTCATTACACATTTTGAATAGAATTACAATGACTCATGAAATCCATGAGAATTAACTTACTATGAGAATTAGAAATGCATCCTTTTGTAATTGTTGAGTTATGGTGGTTTAGTGTGCCAAAGATTATGCTAATGTTTGGAAAGAGTTTGCCTAAGAAATGAAACTCGTGTGGCTCTCTCAAAATATAGTAAATGTAGGAAGTAAAAGAAGGTACATGTGTATGGAGATTTTGATGATTTCTTCTAATATAATGAAAGTTGCTTTTGATTTACCACGTGCGAATCTTGGTTTTTGCATATTTCAAAGTTGGCATCATTTCAAGGCCCCTTTGGTACAATGTGGGTATATTTTGTGCCTCATAAGCACCCATTGCATGGCATTATTTCTTGGCTAAAATTATTGTACCCGTTGTTGTACTATTTTCTCTTCCTTTCCGTGCTTGCATCCTGAGCTCAATGTCATTGGTGACTTCTCAAATATTGCTGCATTTTATTAGTTTCCTAAATTGGTGTATGTTCTATGTAGAAGCCTGGGCGTGGTAGGGGTGTTTTTTTAAGCTATTGTGTGCATGATGTTTTGATATTTAAATGTCACTCAAAATGTTCAATTCTCAATTTGGGTACTTGCATGTTTTACTTTGTTAGACACTATGTTTCAAACTTTGCCAAATAGAGAAAGAGACAGCAACTTGGGATGTTAATACCACCAGGGTTTTAATTCACACATGCCTTGAGTAAATCTATAAAAAAGAACATAACGGTGTAGTATTTACGCCGAAAGGGTGGAAGAACATCATAGAGGAATTAATTCAAAAACGGAAAAGAAATATACGAAAAAACAACTTAAGAATAGGTTAGATGCGTTGAAGAAGGAAAGGAAGACATGGGATGATCTATTCTCAAAAGAGACCGGTATTTCGTTTGATTAGTCGAGGAATATGGTGATTGCTTTTGATGAATGGTGGGACCGAAAAATAATGGTAAGATATTCTTATTATAGATGATGTATTGTAATTATGATTTTTGTTACATTAGATTTGATGTAAGTACTGGTTGTGTTCAGGAAAATCGCACGTACCACAAGTATCGTCGTACAGGCTTGAGGTACAGGAAGGAGCTAAATATCATTTTTAAAGATGTTCTGGCATCGAGCGACAATATGGTGGTGCCATTTGCTACACAGCAACATCAGCAACAACAGCAGCCATTAGATCTAAATGAGGATGATATGTATATACCAAGGTTTGATCTTCAAGAGGGCTTGGGTGATAATGCAGAGGACATTTATTTTAGTGAAAACCCAGGGCATGTGGGAGTGACCCAGGAGTTCCAAGGTTTCAACTTGCAAACGGGTACTCCGCCCAGTGCTGCGGCTCCTTCAGGGGCTCC
>JBAGKO010015001.1:0-11397 GCA_037177275.1 Acacia concinna | reverse complement strand
ATTTATTATTATACATATATTAAAAATTATTTATTGATTATAATCAAATCCTAATATAAAAATTAGGATGTTACAATATTTGGAGTGGCTTTGTTATATGATGAGACGATTGAGACTTTCAAGTGGCTTTTTGAGACATTCTTGTGTGCACACAAGAATATAATGCCACTAACCGTTTTCATTGACCAAGATGCTGCTATGGCACGTGGTTTGAAAGAAGTGATGCCAGATGTCAAGCATGCCTTATGCACTTGGCATATTTCAAGGAATGCAATAAAGTATCTTCTAAACACGATGGTTGGTGAATTCAACAACTGCATGTATGATTGTTGAGATGAAATAGAGTTTGAAGAAGTATGACAGACATTATTAGCAAAACAAAGGTGATAAAAAATTCATGGTTGATTTCCATATATCAAATTAAGGAGAAATGAGCATCATGTTATTTGAAGAATTCAAGGACACTTGATATGAGAAGCACACATATTAGTGAGAGTGTGATTGCATCAGTCAAAAGTTGTACCAATGTCAAATTAGATATCAATCGTTTCTTTGAGCAATTTGAACATGTTCTTGAAGACAAGCATTATAATGAATTGAAAAGTAATTTTGAGGCATGTGAGAAGTTGCCATGGTTGATATTGCATAGTTCATGTATGCTTTGTCAACTTTCTGATGTCTATACTCGACCTATGTTTAACTTGTTCCAACATGAATATGATCTTCATGGTGCTACATGTATCAAAGAGAGAAAAGAGAAAAGTAAAAATGAAGATGAAGAGGATAGTACCACCATATATGATTATGTTATCACAATGAATGATAAGAATAAGGAGTATAGGTTAACGTTTGATCCTTTAGCAGAGACAATTACTTTTAGTTGCAAAGAGTTTGAGTGAGTAGGTATATTATGTTCTCATGCATTACAAGCTTTGAATGAACGTGATGTCAAACTGCTCCCTCAAAAATATATTGTGAAGAGGTCAAGAGAAACATGATGTGGTCTTGTATGTGACATTAAGGAAAAGCATGTTGAAGTTGATCCTAAACAACAAAGATCACATCGATAGAAACAATTATGCCCCTTGCTTGTTAAATTAGCAAGCGATGCATCAGAAAGTCCAAAGGCATTCTCTTTTATCCGTAAGGTAGTGTTGGAACTTAGTAAAAAAGTAACTGAGTTTCATATTAAACATAATGATGAAAATCATGTTGATGAGGAGGGTGTAGGGAATCGAAACGATGTTCATGAAGCTTGAAAATTTGTTGGCTTCAAAAAGAGATTTGTGAGAAATATAAGTAAACGAATAAGAAGCGGTATTGAATGGTGTCCAAAAAAGAGGATAATTAAACCGTCTAAAAGACATTTTCAAGCTTCACAATCATTTACATCTTAATAGGTATACTTATGATCAATTTGATTATTTTAGGGATAACATAATGAAGTACATCATGATAATAGTGTGTTGGATAACTCTCAAACTTTACCAGGTCAAATGACTTTCACAAATTTGTTGATGGTATGTTATATTTTTTAACACTATAATATTCTACTTTGTTTATCTTGGGTTTATATTTTGATACATTCATTGTATTTTTTAATTGTAGGCACCACTTGATCATGACAATCCATCACTTGAAGTACTTGATTTTAGCCAAACATTGAGTACATGTCACTAAAAAGAGTTATGATAACAAGAGAAGCACATTTTAGCTACTTCTATTGACATATGAATTTTATTACATAGCATTGTCTTGTCTTAATAGCAAGAGAAAGTTACATGATTGTCACTGTACATAGATTAACATTATGCTATAAATACAGGTTCCATGATTAACTTACATCCTCCAACATGAAGTCTTCATTTCATCTCATTTTGTCTAGCACAACTTTTGTACAGCATATAACTTTGTTTGGGCAACTTCTTTTGGGTTGCACTCTTTTTGTCCAACAAGCTCATCTTTTTTGTTGTTCAACCATATATATTCAACTCATTGAAATTAATATATAGCAACTGATACATATATCAAAACAATCCAATAGCCAGTCTTTTCAGTGTCATCCTACATATAGAGACAGTTGCATTTAGTAACATTGCATGAAGGAATTCATGGAAAACTCAGTTTATGAACGAATCTTAGTAGCAAATTGCAATATGTTATCACAAGGAATGCCTCTTATAGAATGTAATCTTGTAATATTGACAATCCAAGTGATAAGTGACATCATCTAATAGTTATTTGGCCATGATAGTGCAAAATACACCAATAAGAGCAATAATAAGGAACAATGTCAGAAATATACATTTACATCAGGTCCAAATATTAGTCTTCCCAAATGTCACATTAATTAAAATGAACAGAGACAAATTGATACAACACTTATCTTACAACCATAATTTTTGTACCAAATGAGAATGAAATCGTTTCATTTGTGATATCTTTTGCCAAGAGACAAGATGCCAATAGTGAAACAATAGATTAAAATGTGAATTAAAAAGACATCCAGCATCAAGCAAAACACAAGCATATGATCATAGGATCAACTATAATTTTTAAAGCAAGAGAATTATCAAGTGAGTATGAAAAACAATTGAAGGGGATATTATGACATCAAAAGTTTAAAGCACAAAATGATTTGATTTCGGATGGACTACAATTGCATTACCTTACCAAAAGAGTATTTGACTAACAGATTCATAGAGCTCTATGCTACTCAATATAATTACTGTGTAAAACATTGTGCATTAAATCTAATGTCAATAACCATAAATTGTGATTTTCAACCTTAGAGATAAAGAGAGTCTAATCATATCTTCATAAATGTGGGTAATGGGAACATAAAAATTGTCAATAATTCAGCTTGTGCATGGATAGATTCATAAAGAAAAAAACTCATTAATTTTGGGAAAAAAATTATGGAATGATTTCTTAAAAATTCCCCAAAAAAGTGAATTTTTATACATGTGCATATGTTTAGATATCAATGCATCACTAAGTTGCAAACATGAACACTTGCATGTATGTTTATTAGGTTGTTGTCATCAAGTAAGTATATAACACCTGTACAACAACACCATCTGAACTCCCCTATTCTTTTTATGATATAGAAAATCTTCTCAAATGCACCTTCAAAGAAAACAATCTTTTGAATCTCCTATAATCACAAAATTTTGTTTAGGAATTAGTGTAATTAAATATTTTAGCAACCAATGAGATAGAAAGGAAAATAATGAAAACTAAAGCAAAAAAATCACCTCGACTTCACAGATCAGTTGAGTAAGGAGTAATAAGGCTTCATTACTTATAACCTGGAAGATAGACCCTTATCATTCTCTCAGTAACAATAAAAGTATAGAAACAATATTCTAGTATGTAATTAATAGATTTTAGAATTTATATTGAAAGGAAAATATCAAAATATCAAGCAAATTTATCAAATATCTAGCATGAATTGAACTTGGAAACAAACAAGATATTGACTTCACAAAGCTATTGCAAAGTTTTTAGTTCTACAACTAATAATGCTAACAAAGCTATTTTATCCTTTATCTAATCACAAATTGCTCTCCATAATCTCATGAAGAAGCCTTTCATTTCTATTAAACCATAATGGTAACAAGGAAAAGAAAAGCGACATAAATCATATTAATTAAAAAAATGAACGGAAACGACAAGATTCTATAATTCTAGATTAACAAAATCTCTCACCAATGACTAATATGGATCCCCATAACAGACCATAAGCATCAATTCATAAACAATTTGCATACAATTGTCAATGAGTGTGGGACAAAGAATTACATGCCAAGAAATACAAAATCAAAGATATCCATGTAACAAATAGATTATATACCAAATTGATCATTTAAGGAAACATGTTTATACAATATTCAGTTATGTTCCTATAATCTCAAAAGGAAATGCAACACAATTTGGATCCAAATCCAAAATTTTAAAACCAATGGTAAACAAAAACTTGTCAGGTACAAATATCCCAAAATAAAAAACAAATCACTAAAATTAAAAACAGACAAACCTTGGGGAGGTTCAACACCAAATTGCATTTGCCACAGAAGAGAAATGAGAAGCTGATGTCGTCACCATCATCACAAATGGTGTCGTCTTGTAGAGAGGAGAAATGACAATCTAAAGCCAGATCTGATACTCTAATAGCATGCTTCTTGCCAAGTCTGATTCTATTTGGGTTGGTGAATTTGTGAAATCTAACAAGGGCATCAAACTCAAATCCATTCTTCAAGTTGGGAAAACTCATTTCATAATGAATAAGGAAGGAAGCAAGACACTAACGGGACAAGGGATTCTTGTGTGGGGCGCTGTTGTCGGGCTTAGGCTCGATGGTCGGCGAAGTTGGGAAAACTCCTTTCGCGTAAGGCCCGTGGCTGCTAGGGTGTTTGGGTCATGCGCAAAATGGTGTGTTTTTCTTAGATGTAAAATGATGTTGTTTAGGGGAGACGCCAGGGTGGGCAACTATAAGGAGAGAATAAGATTCTCCTTATTTCATTAACTATTGATCATTGTTCAATGCTTGTTTTATTTGGTCTACCGAAATTATTTATTAATAATGTTCACTGAGCTTGTTGTTCTTTATCATCTTTTAGAGAAAAAAGAACAAATGGATCTTGTAGGATTCCCAAGAAATTCTTCCATTTCTTCCGGCTTTTCACTTTTTGTGAATATATAATGTCAAACTATAAATTGATGCTTGGCCAAACTAAGGTAAATTAAATATATATGCCCTCTTTGGTTTCTCTATTGATCTTTGTCTCTATTATTAACTTTTTTTAGGCATTTAGAATTATATATAATGTCCCCCTCTGTTTGATTAAATGTCACAGCTTAATGATAGTAAAGAAGATCAATGGAGAAACTAGAGAAATTAATTAACTTAAATTATTTATTCCATTATTGTTGCTTTTACTACTACAAGATATAGCTTTTATATCATCAGAAGATGCTCGTTTTATGGAATGTGAAAAATAAATGTGGTGGCATTTTTGTAATTTAACTATGTTTTCCACCTATGCTACAAGATCTTCTGTGTCCCCAAAAATAATTTGGGACATGAAAGCTAGCAGCTATCGCATCCCAAAAGTGTTTTAGGACGTAAAAGTGGGGCTTCCATGTCCCAAAACACATTTGTGACACAGAAAGGGCTGATACATTCTGTAATATCCTGGAATTGTTGTAGGCCAAAATAGTGTTTTTAAGTATACCGAGGGTCGTACCTTTATATTTTTTGAAGCCTAAATGAGTATTCTGGATGAACCAAGGGTTTTAGTCTGTAGAGAACTGAGAGATCTCACAACAATTGAAGTGAAACCTAGGGAAAGACCTTTGTGTAAAGAGGAAAAATTCTGCAAAGTTTTTGAACAAAATACGAACACGTCCAGGAGCCCCAAAATTTCCCACAAAAATCCCAAAAAATAGTGGAGGATGTCTACAATAGTATAGCACAGTCAGAATGTTGTTTCGAGGTTCGAGGAGTTTCTTATGAATTTTTGAATATTTTCAAAAATTTTGGTTGAACAGGGCTTTTGGCCAAACACTAATATTATTAGATATAACGAGACCTCAGTGTTCTAGATTGGGATATGGGAAAATTAGTACATTATTTTAAGGAAGTTTTGATGCAATAAAAATCAGAAAAGAAAATCGGTTATGTGAGTAAAAGCCCTTGAAAATTGGTAAAATACAAGTAAAAAGGGTTTTATAGGAAAATTTATTCTGGGAGTTCAAGACATCCAAAAATTAAGAAATTTTAATGGTAGCCTCCTAGTATTTTTTAGAGATTTTATGTAAATTGTTTGGAATTTTTGAATGACTACAGAATTTTCTTGAATTTTCCATTTTTTGGGTCGATCTACTAAAAACTATCAGTATAATTTGAGACAGATGGAACCCCTGGGGCCCACCAAAGTTGTCACCACTTTAGCTTGGGCAAGGAGGCAGAATTTTTCATGTGGAAAAATGGAATTGTGTAGAAAGCGGACAATTGTCAAAAAAGCAAAAACTTTTTGGGAAAATTACAACTAAACCCCTTCACCTATAAATAAGAACTCTCCCCCCTTTCCTTCACACCAAAACCATGACCCTCTCCCCCTCTTGAAGTTCTCTCCACCTCTCTAAACGAAAGCCTATTCGACGGAAATTCAAGTGGTTCAGGCTTGGCCTTCGATCCAAGTAAGTTTCAGTTCCCTCCCTCTTATGAATTTCTTTATTTTCCAGCAACTATTAGAGTAGTTTAGGAGGAGGTTTTGTCCAATTGGGCAAGCCTAGATAGTGAATCTAATGGGAGGTTCTATCCAACTATTTAGGCCAAAACAAACCTTCTTAAGGGGAAGTGCTGCCCAATTGTTTCGAACCATGATAGCCTTTCCTAAGAGGAGGTGATGTCTGACTATCTTGGACTAAGATAGCCTTTCCTAAGGGGAGGTGTTTTCCAATGGTCCCGGACTAAGATAGCATGTCCTAATGTAATGTGCTGTTTAACAGTCTTGGACAGAAGTAGGAATTGCCCAATTGTCGGGAGGTTTAGTAAGCACATCTAAGGGGAGATGTTGTCCAACTTCCAAGATAGGGTAGTAGGATGGCCAACAATAGGGATCCGGGCTGCACAGGGTGGTCAATAGAGGGGTGCAGGTAGGGGATGGGTAGGTACAGGAAGGGGATGGACCCAATCGATGTGGGAGGGAACCAGGACCCTAAGGGGATATAAGAAAGGAAGGGCGAAAGTATACTAGTAAAGGCATATGGTAATCGGATTTATTGTGGTCTGTATAGGCGTTATAGAGAGGCAAACTAAAGACCTGACGTGCCAAAAATGGAGGAACAACACACCTACACTATATGAGGAAATTCGATAGCTAGAATCTCTACCCTTAACTTGTATTTGCTCTATTTGTCTATTGTTTGCTTATTGCTTGTATGATGTGTTCTAATTGAGCTAGCATGTATGTACAAGATGTATGACTCTCTGTTATATGCCTTGGCTACTGAGTAGAGTAGAGTTATGTGCATGCTCCTAGTACATAGTAAGTGCCAAGAGAGAGAGGGCACTAGAGAAGAAATACTGGCATTACATTTAGCATGACATGCATTGCATTACACTTTTATCAATATGATTCTGCTACTAAGGTTTTTCCAGAAACCTTACTCTCTCCACAATACAGGTGAAGGATCTACAGGGAAAGGAGTGAGTTTAGTCATAGACATTTTTGTTTCATATTTTTTGGCATGTAATATGAACAATATCAATGTTGTATATTTTGTATATTAATGGAAAGTGGTTATTTGGTTTATTATGGTTTGAAATTTTTATTCTCTCTGTTTTACCATTCTGACACGTTGGTGGTTTTAAGGTCACCTTGAGGAAAGGTAATGAAATGAAACTAAGGTGTTGCACATTCAGCACCTCCCTTCAACTAACCCACAATTCCCACTATTGTCCCTACTCACTTTGTCCCACTCCCACTCGCATAGCAGCCGCCAAGTCCCCCAGGTACAAAGATGCCCCACACCCACCGGTAATCATGCAAAGCGAGCAGAGCCCAAGCCTATCACCAAGTGAGCACCGCTTTGAGCCCACCACACCATAATAAGAGTAGAGCATAGAGCCTATCATGCCAGCACCCTTGCAAAAAACGAGGCAACGACGCCGCCTGACGCAAACCCACCATTTTGGCTAGCATGCACTCCCCCAACTCTTACTCCCCACCTAGCACATCTTCCTTTAACAAATAGACTTGTAAGTACCCTTCTTTCTATGTTTCTTTTTCCCTTCTTGTATGTTTATTTTTTATAGTATGGGGTAACTATGCTTATTGGAAGACATGTGGAAAATCATTGTTTGATTATGCTTCTTGTGTTTTGGTAGGTTGTTTGTTGTTGGTTGTTGATTTTTTGTGATTATGTGTATTGGCAGATATGTAGAAAATTATTGTTAGTACTTAAAGTTTAGGAAAAACTTCATTTTTGTTCAAATGATTACTTGCGTACTTGATATATAGTGTTTTGTGTTTTTTTGATATAATATTCTTTGAATTGAATTGGATTGTTGTTGAAATTTATGGATGTCTTACTTATATGAGGAAATGCTATTGCATTTTTTTACAAAATGCGTAAAAGACAATTCCTTTTTATTACCCATGATTGTTTTAAATTTGAGTGTTATTTAAAATGTCTAAGGAGGTGCCATAATGGATCATAGTTATATAAATGCTTTGATAACTAGTGAGGAATATAAGAATAGGGTGGAAGATTTTATTTAATTTGCTAAAAGGAATGCGCATAACAAAAATTAGATGTATTTTTTTCTTTGTGTGAATTTTTTAGATGAGAATAGTCGGATGTTGATGCTATTAGGGATCACCTACTTTATGATGGAATAAATATTCGTTACACAAAGTGGATATGGCACGGTGACAAAGTAATCAATTCTACTTCCCAAAAGAAAGAGGCTGTACATGTGGACAAAGTTGATGATAATAGAATGCAGAGAATGATTCATGATGTTGAGTTACACTCCTTTATTTCAACATCATGTGTACATGAAAGCATTCGTTGTGATGCGAAGACACCTTTGTACCCCTGGCGTACTAAGTATATTCAATTGTCAAGAGTTTTACATTTGGTGAACTTAAAGGCAACCTATGGGTGGACCGATAGCATTTTCGCACTATTACTTGAGTTGTTGTGTGATATGCTTCTAAAAGACAATGTACTTCCAAATTTGATTTATGAGGCTAAAAAAATCTTGTCTGTGAGGGGTATGGAGTACAAAAAGATACATGCTTGCCCTAAGGACTGTCTATTATAAATAAAAGAGTATGAAGGTCTGAGTGTGCATTCGAAATGTAGAACTTCATGATACAAAATGAAGAAAGATGGTGGTAGTGGTGGTAGTGATGAGACAACTAATAGGCAGCCATCATAGGTATTGTGGTATCTTTCAATAATACCGCAGTTTAAGCAGTTGTTTGCAAATACAAAAAAAACCAAAGGAGTTGAGGTGGCATTGTGATCAAAGAATGTCTATTGGAAAATATGTTAGTCATCTGGTTGACTCACCAAAGTAGAAGAAAATAGATGAAATGTTTCTTGAATTTGGCAAGGAGCCAAGAAAACTTAGGCTTGGCCTTTGCACAAATGGAAACAACCCAACTGGCACTCTTAGTAGTACTCACAGTCCATGGCCGGTTCTCTTAATTATATACAATTTTCCTCCATAGTTGTGTATGAAATGAAATTTATGATGTTTTTCATGATGATTGCTAGACTGAAACAACTAGGAAATGATATCAATGTCTACTTGACACCTTTGATTGATGACTAAAGAAGTTGTAGGAGGAAGGTGTAGATGTGTTTGATGGGTATAATCAGAAGTCCTTTAATCTTTGTGCAATGATTTTAACCATGATAAACAACTTTCTTGCATATGGGAACCTTGTCGAGGTATAATGTCAAGGAGCACAAACCATGTTCAGTATGTGAAGTTGACACATACTCCCATCAACTTAAACACAGAAGAAAAATGATGTACCTTGGTCATATGAGGTTTCTTCATTGGTTCCACCCAAATCGTAGGTTGAAAAAGAGATTTAATGGCTTACCAGAGAATAAGATGGCTCCACAAGCATTAACTAGAGAGGAACTTTATAGCCGAGTCCAACATATGAATGTCATCTTCGTTATGAGTAAGAAGACTACAATTGAGAAGGGTATATGGAAGAAGAGGTTAATATTCGTTGATCTTTCATATTGGCACACTTTTGATGTGAGACACAATATTGATGTGATGTATGTCAAAAAAAATGTTTGTGATAGCTTTATCGGTACACTTTTCACATACCAGGGAAGAGTAAGGATGAAATTAGTGCTAGACTAGACTTGGTCGAAACGATAATAAGAGAATAGTTACATCTTCAACTAAAAGATGATGGCAAGAGGGCATACCTGGAGCTCGTAATTTAGACACTATTCAAAGCCGAAAAAGAGTTTGTATGGGTGTTTGCATGACATAAAAGTGCCCAGGGTTATTCTTCTAATGTGAGTAGGTTTGTCTCATTAATTTGAAGTTGCAATAGTTATTACAATGGCTATTAGAGGCCTTATGAATGATGATGTACGAACTGGCATAATAAGATTGTGTGTTTTCTTCAATGCTACCTGTAGTAAAGTCATCAACATTGAAAAGCTAGATGAATTGGAAAATAAGAGTTTCACTATTTTTTCACAATTAGAGATGCACTTTCCACCTGCATTTTTCATACAATGGTGCATTTGGTAGTTCATTTAGTGAGGGAAGTAAGACTATGTGGTCTAGTTTTATTCGAGATGGATGTACCCTTTCGAGCGATTGATTGGACCAAGATTGTGGCCTATCCGATTTGTCAGAATGATTGCACCACAATAATATAGTATAAGGGCAACCAATCGTTCTTCTCAAGGAGCACAAATTGAAATTCCTAGAACCTAATTTTCAAAGAAACAAAGTGAAACTCGGTAAAATTGGGGGTCTTGAGTGGTGCAAATAAATAAAAAAAATAGAAAGAAAATCTTGTTGGTATTTTTTAGGTTTTGAAAGATGGTTTTTGGTTGAAAAGGTAATATGATGAAACTAGTCTCTCGGTGATGTTCGCTCGGCTATCCTCGCTCTCTTAAAAGATAGTGGAAGTTTCCAAAATCTCTAAGTTCAAGTAAAACGACCTAATAGTTGAAAGATGGTTTTTGGTTGAAAAGGTAATACGATTGTGTTGATTTTCCCTCTCGCGCATAATTCTCAGATTGTTGATTGACAATTTGAGGAATTCATTCATTCATCCATCTTAAGTGCACTCTAAGAGAACTTAACAACGAGTTAATTAATAATTAATCAACCTAGGATCCTAGGAAGGTTTTTAATTAATTGAATCATTGGACCTAAGCGATTGCTTAGGGTTTTAAATTAAACTTAGAGAATATAAAAAAACTCCCAAAATCTTTTGAGAGAGCGAGGATGACTAAGCGACCACTATCGAGAGACTAGACCTATCATAAGAACCTTTAACCAAAAATATTTTCAAAATCCTAAAAAACCAAAAAAAATAGTTTAATTTAGTTATTTGAACCATGAAAACCCCCAATTAACCAATTAGGTACTTAGAAATTCCAAATAGTGTTCCTTACGAAGAACGACTGGTTGCCTTATACTACACTATTGGTGCAAACACTCTGACGGACCGATTTAGCAACAATCTCGATATCGATCACAATTCAATCCTTATTCATTTTAATCCTCTTTTTGTTGGATATTGTGCTATAGTGGCCAATCATTGTACTTAGAACATAGTGATGTTTTATGAATTTCTCCAATTTTAATTATCATTACATTTGCAT
>JBAGKO010014982.1:0-11397 GCA_037177275.1 Acacia concinna | reverse complement strand
TTATATTAAGGGTAAAATAGACTTTGTGTGATATATTAATTTTAAATAATTATTAAAAAAATAACTCATTGCACATTGCTAAAAATCTAACCAAACACTTGCTATGTAATTAGTATTGCATCGCATTACCATTACATTGCACTGCACTGCAAAATACAATGGGTTTGAACCAAACAAGCCCTAAGATATGATACTAAAATGTGATACCAATTATAGAATAAAAAATAAAATTTAATAATGATTCATATTTTCGTTATCACACCAAGTCTCAATTCTAATTTTTTTTGTCGACTAATCATTTCTCAATTATTATCGTTAATGTTCTTTAGTTCAGATTCGAATTGATCCTTTGATCGGCTAGGACAAACCGTTCATCATCCTCATACAGGGACCAGGCCGATGAACGGTTTGTCCCAGTCGCCGTGGTAGAATATCAATCTCTTGGCAGCTGCTCATGGCCCTTTCCATGTTGCGGCCAGACGCCACCACCTCTTCCTCCGGGGCATATTACACCTCCTCATGCTGCCGCTGAAGTTCCTTTCCATCTTGCCATAGTGACCCTGCCTCCGCTGCTCCCGCCTCCTCATCCAGTAGGTAGATTGTTTGTCTTCATACAGTGGCTTCGACCCTTTTTGATCTTGCCGCCGGGACTCCACCTCCTACGCCGATGGGCAGAGTGATCATCTTCTAGTTGCGGCTTTTGTACCTTTTCATCTTGCTGCCGGGACCCACCTCCTCATGTATTTTAATCTTTCGAAAATATCTCATGTGTATTTTTTTCCCCAACAATCTAACGTGACTGCATGTAGTTTTTGAACAATGGATTAATTTTTTTTAGGAAAAATGATAAGTAAATACTTTCTAAACATTAAAAATTTTAAAAGATAATTTAAATTGGGTAAATAATAAATAAAGTGCTCTGACTAAAACTCAACAGAGAATGATTAAAATTGACTAGATAATGACTAAAATAAAATTACTAAAACTCAACAGAAAATGATTAAAATTGACTAATTTTCAGCCCCTCATTTGTCATTTACCAAATTTGAATAATATTTCAAAGTTTTTAATATTTATGGGGTATTTATTTATCTTTTTCCCTATTTTTTAATATTCTAATTATATTCTTAAAATTTAATTAACAGTTTTGTCTCTCTCTCTTCGCCTTTGAAATACCTTGAAAGGAGAACCCAGAAAAGAACCCATCCCGATCGAAAAAGTTGCTCTCCCAGATATTTGGATTAGTGATTATAATTTAATTTGGACTTTTACCCTGCTCTCCCAAATTTTTTATGCAGGAAAACAAATGAAAGATTTTCTATTATTGATCCCTTGCGGGTACTTCATCCTTCTTTTTTTTTTTTTGTCATTTCTTAACCATTCGACCCAAGATATATATTTTCATTTGATATATATAACATAATCACCCCTCTTAATTTATTAAAATAAAAGGCCAATAAATATAAAAATAATAATTATTATATTGATTCGCAATTTTAATTCCTGCATATACATTCATGACTTAATCTTCAATACACTTGATAGACATACTTGATTGACATTGTATAGTAATAATAATTACTTCTATTGAATAATATAAGATATATTTAGAGAGTCAACTTAATCATAAAATAAGACATGTTTTATTATTTGTCAACCTTATTTAACTAACTTCTATTGATACTCCCTCAATAATAATAAAAAAGGAGAAACAATTATAGAATTAAGGAAAATGATTAAGTTGTTTTATTATAAAATACATGTCATATTAATTAAGTCATCTAAATTAAATTAAATTAAATTAATATGTCTTATATTAAAAGTTGAAAGGAATATTAAAGATTGAGGAAAAAAAATTGTCACTTCATATGGCGATAAGTGTTATTCCTCTTTTCCAAATGATACCAAACGCTAATACCAATTAAAGAATAAAAAATATTTTTTTATTACAAGAGGCGTGGATTGAACTCGAATTGGGTGCCACATAGAGTACTAACCATACCATATGGCCTAGAAGCCATTGGTAAAAAATAAATTTTGGTTAATGATTTATATTTTCGTTATCATAGCAAGTCTCAATTCTAATTTTGTTGTCAAGAAATCATTTCTCAATTATTAAAGTTAATGTTCTTCATTTAGGACTTGTTTGGTATAAAGGGAGGGAAAGTGATGGGGTGATTTTTTTGAGTTGGATTTAAGAAAATTAGAGAGGTAGGGTTAAAAGTTTTTAATTAGTTTTTCCTACTCTTTTATTTTACATATTTTCTTTATTAAAATTTTGTAATCCCACTTCTCCAATTTTTTAAAATTCAGCTTATCAAATTTTTCCCTCCCCTCTCATTCCCTCCAAATCCTTCTAACCAAACAGAACCTTAAATCTAAATTAAATTCTTTTATGGCATGCCAAATTTAAAACTTCTGTTTTACTTCCAATTATACTAATTAATATTTTTTAAAATGTATATGGATTTCAACTATATTTCATTAAATTCTTTATAATTTATGAATAAAAAATTATGATATAATTTAAGAATTCAACTCCACACAGCACAGTTAATGATGACACAAAAATTATCGACAGTTTAACATATGGCAAGCATTTTTGAAATTTTTTTATTTGAATTGTATGGACTAATAATTTAAGATTTTTTTAATGATCGAACCGATTGAATTATCCTAGACTTGCTAATGATTCAACTTGGGTCGAAAAAATTGGCGTCAAGCGATTTTTGAGTCAAAGCTCAACATTATGCAGAGAACTAAAATGGTTTTCTGCAAGGTTTCTAAAACCAGACCGACTGACCAGACCCTTGTCAGGTCTGGTCCCCTTATTAGCCGAGTCGACTCAGCTATATCCGAATCGACTCGGCCAACCCGGCGAGGTTCTCAAGTTGGCTGAGTTTATCTTTTAAAAAAATTATACTCCTAAAACAACACTGTTTTGGGAGTCTGTTTTAAAAAAAAATAAATGGATTGGGTCCAGGCACCATGGCTTCGACTTAGAGTCACAGCAGTTGCAGAGGCGAAGGCACTAAGCCACTCACACAACACGCACTCACACTCACATACTTACGGGTCATGCAATATGGAGGAAAGATGTTTGGGAGAGCGTCGAGCTCTGTGTTGGCGAGGTTGGGAAGGAGAGTAAGAGATTGAGATTGAAGCTCACACTCACAATTGCAGAGATTGAAGCTTGCGAGTTGCAGTTCTTCTCTTCACTCTTCATTTCCTGATAGTGAGCTCTGTGTTAGTGAGGTTGGGAAGGAGAGTAGGATACTGAGATATATATATATATATATATATATCAGAAGGTGGCTGGAAAATGGTAGTGGTGGATGTAGTAGGTGGGTAAAATAATTAAATGAGAGAGAGAGAGAGAGAGAGATTGCAGGATAGAAAGGAGTTGGAGAATTAAGATAAATCGGTGTTTTTGCTATTTGCTATCTCTGTACACACTTTCATTAATGAAATACCTTTTTATGCAAAAATAAAAGATAAATTGATAGAAGTGGGGAAAGTAATTGATCGATGTAACATCACAAAATAGAGTACGGTAATAAGTTGATGGCAGATATCACAAAATTGGAGTATGGAAGAAGACTTCAAACTTTCTTTTCTTTTTTGTCTTTATGTTCTTTTTTCTAAAATTATCATAATCAATTAATTAATTGATGAGTTTTTTATTTTTAATTTATTTTGAGGGGAAAAAATAGATATATTTTAAATAGGGATTTTTTTATCTATTTTATATTAGTTATGAGTTATGAATGATGATTAAACTCAAATACAATAAATGAGACACATGATTATATGTGGTTGGAGAACTGATAAAAATATATGTAAAGAACTTGATATAGATATGACCCTATATATATATAGATAATTGAAAATTTCAAAAATCATATATATTTTTGAATCAATTGTTCATTAGGCTGACAATTAAGACTTTTATTTCTTTATTTTTTAAAAAGGTAATTGGAAATTTGATATATTGTGGTGTTATTACTATTTAGGTTGATCTTAAATTCTTTATATATATTTACTGTTTTTTCTATTTTATTATGTATCCATATTATTATTTTTATTAAACTTTCATTTATTAAAAGGTAAAGCAGTAAATTTGGCAATAAAGTTTATTTAAAAAGGGATAAAAGTAACACAATCATTAACTCCGTCAAACCTCTGGCAGTTTTTCTCTGTGTAGGTCCCACCTGCTACATCCTCTCTCTTCAACAATCAACATCACCTTCAACCTCCCATTGCGTTGGCTCTCCTCTGCTCTCTCCCTCACCTCTCTCACATGTTATTGAACCACATTTGAGCCTGCAGATAAACTCCGTAAATATTCAAAATTCTGGGCTTGTGTTTGTTGCACTTGCTGTGGCAGCCTTCTAGTGAATTCCATAAGGTCCTATTTTTTTTGGCGTGGCTGGTTGTAAATTGATAAAAAGGATTGGTCTATGGTGTTTTTAGAAAATACTCCCTCTTATTCTAATTATAATTGTCAGTTAACTTTTTTACAGAATGTTAAAAAAAATTTAAAAAAATTAATTACATTACTTAATTATATTATATATTGTATTTTATTATTCATTAGTTAAACAATATAATTTAAAGAAAAATGATAAATTTTAATGTCTTAAAGTAATGTAATTAATTAATTTTTTAAAGATTTTTTTAAAATTCTCTAAAAAAATTAATGGACCGTTATAATTAGAATTGGAGGGAGTAATTCACATTGATATAATTTGACAAAGCTGAGAACTCAAGTGGAGCACTTGGAACGAGACTTGCAACTGATTATCCTTCTATTCGATCTGTGGTTGGAAATGCATTGGGCTTACTGATGCAAGACCTGTCTACCGTAAAGGTTTCAGCCCAAATCCAAAGGTTTGTCTCCAACTGTCACAACATTATCACGAAATAGAAAGTAAATAAACAAACATCGTGAGCATGGATCAATAATGTTATATTTGAAATTCAACAGAAACAATATGAGGAAGCAAGTCAAGTTGTAAATAATGTTTTTTTTTAACGGGTGACCTGTGGACTGTCAGTTCAACATATTTAGTCAATTAACGGCAGGGGCAAAATTGTCCCACTTAAAACTTCCAAGGCAAAATTGCCCCTGAGGCAATACTTCCAAAACAATTTTGCCCCTTTGCCCAAAAAAAATTGATGGAGTTTGAGATAGTTAAGCATTGTATTGCTTTTTCCCCTTTTGAAGACTTTATCTCTATATATATATTTTTTTTGCACCCAAATATATTTTATGGTGTTAGATTCCCTTTTGAACAAACTTTTGTTGTCAAATTTGCCTTTTTACCAAGGTACAAAAAATCGAACCGGCCAAAGAATCAGTTACAATATGGGTTTAGGGTTTAAAGAGTTCAACTGGGTCAGACCGGGGGTTGAATTGTACATATTAAAATATTATAATTTAGATGTTAGTACTAAATACCAAAGTGACAGGCTAATAAATCACTATTTTATATGAATTATTAGGCTTAAGTAATATTTTAAATGTGAAAAAATGGAAGTAGGAAAGTATTATTGTGGATTAAATTGAATAAATAAGTGCATAGGGGTATTGTTGTCATTTTAGCTTAATTGAATATTAAAATTGTCGTTTACATGCAATTATATACTTGATCATGAGTTGGTGAAATTTTAGTGTACGTTTGAAGAAGAAGTAAGAAGAAAAAGTGGATTAAGAGAAAGGAAGACTGAATTGCAAAGAAAAAAAACTAGTCAAGGGCATTTCTATAAAGAAAAAAGGGACTTAATTGCAAAGAAAGTAATGCGAAAGCTAGATTCATGAAGAAAAGATGGCGTGGGGTCAGTTTTTGCAATATCCACGGGGTAAAAATGCAATTAAAAATCTTTAAATGTAAAGTCAAAGGCGGAGCCGTTGTTGACCGTTGATCTTGCATACATCCGAACAGATTGGACCATCCATGTAAAGAAAAAATATACTTGGCCGAGTCCGTGACTCGATCAAGTCGACTCAGATTTGGCCGAGTTGAGTTAAACATGCAACCGGACCGGATAGGGGTCCGGCGGGCTGGTTTTCCGGTCCGACCTGCCGGTCCATTCTGGTTCTTTGTTTAGTGCTTTTTACCCATAGAACAAAAAACTGGATTGGACCGGCTGATTCAACCAGTTTGATTTAGTCAACGACCGGTCGAACCGGCCAGTTTGATTGGGAAAATCGGCCGGTAGAACTGATTGACTCGGTTTTTATTTAAAAAAAGAAAAAAAATAATATTACCTATTTATTTATGAAAATTTAAAAATATATCAATATATATATATTGTTACTTATTTTATTATTATAAATTATATTGATATGTTTCTTTAATTTTCATGCATATATATAGTGTTATTTTATCATAGTCAATTAAATTATAATATTTTAATATGGCCGGTTCAACCCGCAGTCCAACTCGATTAAACTCTGAACCCACGTCTTGATCGATTCGTTGCTCGATCCTGTTTTTTTGTACCTTACTTTTACCCTTTATTAAATTTTTATTTTTATCAGGATTGAGGTTTTTTAAATTGGTTAACAAAGCTCTCCTAGCCAAATAGGTGTGGAGAGTTCTCCCAGCTGATTGAACCTTATTACTGGGTCAGACATTGAAGATTAAATACACCAACCTTAGTTCAAACTTAATAATTAAGCTACCATATAACTCCTCTTGGATATGGAAGTGCATAGTTGATAATTCTAGTTTGATTCTTGACAAGTTGTATAGGAAAGTAGCTAATTGTTCATTCATTTTACCCAACCATCGTTTATAATGGCCAATGTAGTTGGATCAAAGCTTGGTTGGTCTTATCAATCTAGTAGATCTATTAATGCATGTCACTTTTACTTGGAGTCCTATTCAATGGAACCAGTCCTTGATTTGAACCATGTACCTACAAGAAATTGTGAATCAAATTCTTAGCATACCTTTATCTATACTTGATGTCCTAGATAGTTTTCATTGGCAAAGTAATAACTTAGGGTATTACAAGGTCAATGATGGATTTTAAATTCTCATGGATAACTTGTGGAGTGTTCGGATACCTCCCAAGTGGACCACATAAAGTACCTCAGCAACATGTTTTACGCCTAGCATCTTGACTGTAGGCAACCAGGAATTAGCAGTCCATCACTAGGAACTTGGTCATGTCAAGGTAAGAGGCATGACTTCGTCTACACTCTCATCGAGTGAGAACCTTGATCATGATAGTGCTTAACATTCTCTGATGCCAAGAATGTCAAACCCCTCTTCTGGTTCTACATTTATCAGAGTATTGAAGTACATTACATACGTAAGCAAGAAGTAGCATATCATATTGATATTAAGTATTTGTTTACATTCCACGTGCTTTCCGTAGAGTCTACGAATATTTACAAATTCAGTCCAAAAATTTTCCAAAAAGAAATTACATTTAACTTCTGGCAACACTCATATCGACATGTTTCACTCGCCTCAATAAACAACTTTCCTTTTGGAACCACTAGCTTCTGTGGGGTTAATTTGTATAAAAATGATATGGGGTGAGATCTGGTTGAATCCCAGTAGTAACAATATTCATTCATGCTAGATGTGATAAATAAATATGCAATGCACCACATTAACAATGAATAACCATCCCATTTTTCTGTTTTATCAAAAAAATTATATTTAATGGAAATGTGCACATATATTCGGGCCCAACCCAGTTGAAACATTTACTTGTTTCATATACAACGGAGTAAGCACATGTATTCAGGGTCAACTGTAGCTGAACCCCCTACTTGTTCCGTACCACAGTCCATCGTGGTTTTTGTTTCATACCACAATCCATTATAGTATTGTGTTATTATGACATTGTAATTTAGAGTATTCGTATGCACTACGTCACATGTATTGCATAAAGGGCAGACAAAGCATGTATAAGTTCACATAAAGTATAAAAAAAGTGCTACTACCTTAAATCTCCGATTTTGTGTTATACTGTTGGTTTCATCTTTTGTTAACCATATAATCCTAAAATTCCAAAATCCATGAAAATTGCGTCAACATTAACCCATAAATCCTTCCAATATCTCTATATTGATAAGCCAGTGCAAAACTAAAAAATGACCAAATTGCCTTCCGGTAACTGGTCTGGGTCCCTTTACTTAGTATAATTGTACTTAACAATTTAGACCCTGATTCAATCCTATACAATTTTGCATGTAGAATCCATTTTTAGCTTTAGATTGGGAAAATTCAATGTCAAATTACCATAATACCCTTGACAATCCCAATTAAGGTTTTTAAAACCTATTTTTGTCATTTTGTGTTTGGGGGCTTTTAAAACTTTGGGGTCAACATGAACCCCACCTAATTTTGCCTCCTAAATACAATGGAACCATTACAATTGTCAAATTCTATCTCTAACCCCATTTCCCTTGTTTGGCTGAAATATACCCTTTAATATCCAAAAATATGATTTTCCCGAAATCTACTGATTAAACTCACTTATTTCCATTACCAATCATCCATCTAACCATTTAAGCACTATTTACACATAAATTTAAGGCATTTGGGCAACATAAAAGCAAGGTTTCATCATTTTCCTAAATAAAAATTAATCCAATAGAACCACAGATTCAGTCCACAAACAATAATAGTAGTCTTAAGCCGGTAGAATCTGAGTTTCGAGAGTTACCTTTGAGTTTCTTTACTTTTTCTCTCTAGATTTGAGCGTCCTCTCTCTTCTTCCCCTATGATTTTTGTATTCAAATCAACAAATTACTTGGGGGAAAATGATTAGGAGTGGTCCTAAGTACCGAAAACCACAAGAAATCAGTGTTTTATAGTTACTTACCTCAAGATTTGGACTTTGAGCTTGATTCAAGTTGCATAGCTCCATTTCTCTCTCTTGTTTCTATTTTTGTCATGAAATGGAGGCTGATGTGGAAAACGACTTAAAAATTGAATGGGGAGGTCAAATGATTATTTTGCCCTTAAATACTAAAATTTCATATTTCTAGATAGAATTTTTACCCAACTTTGAAAATTCACAACTAATTGTAAAAACTTCCAATTAAAGTGATTCTAAAGCCCAAATATCCCTTATTGAGTCTAGTTTTAGAGACAAATAATTAATTTTTCAATTAGAATCATAAAAGTCCCAGTAATTTCATTTTTACATACTGCTCTAGAAACTAACTAATTTCATTGGGCAAAATTCAAAAATATCTCTTAGCATATACATCCAAATGATTTGGTTGACCTATCAATTTAAAGCTTGGAATGTATAATTTCATCCTATAACTTATCATGATTTTTGAACATTATTTGGTCATCCAAAATCTTATAGAAATATGACTGTCTCCACAACACTTTTTCTATAATTTCCCCTGAAATCCTATATTGATTGATATAATTATTTGCTAAATTTCCATGTAGGAATTTTGGGATGTTACATAACTCTTACAATCCACAATCAACTCATAATGAAATATGGGAAATGCTATGGAAAATACCTATCATGCCAAAATTTCTTTTGTTGCTATGGAAATTAATTCACAATGCTCTTCTTGCTATGGATGTTCTCCAAAAGCATCATATGAATATTAGTGGGCCGGGTGTTGTCAATTTGGATGTGATGAAAATGAACCAATATAACACATTTTCTTTCATTGTCCAATTTCAAGGGCAGTTTGCACTACTACAAATAAGTGTTTTAATGTCTGTTTTAAAAAGCCTTCCACATCTATTTTTAAGGAGTCGTCTATGCGGGAGATGTAAAAAGTATGCGTCAGTTTATAGTGTGCGTCTGTTTTTTTTAAAAAAGACGCATATAGTGTGTGTTTGTTTTTGAAAAAAAACAGACGCACGCAATTTCTTTTTTTAAAAAATATTTTTTTTGAAAAAATGAGTCTATTTTGGCACAAAAGAGACGTACTCTCGCGACGCAATTTTTTTAATTTTTTATCTAACATTTTACAGCATCCATCCATAAAAAATGACGGTCATAACCAATTCAAAATTTCAAACCCTCCTAATCACTTCCATAAAAATTCAAACAACACCTGACTGGATAATATAAGGTTATTAACACAATATAATATATATGTATTCGAATAACTTAACAGAACCAATTCATATTAAAATTAACACTTGATCATAAAGAAAAATGAAATTTAAAGTCAGCTACTATAATGTAAAATTAAATGATAAAGACAAAAATATTTAAAATTTTTTGTACTCGTTAGTAGCTCTCGATAGTGAAAGGCTATATCACAAATTTAATGTATCTTCTAGTTGGTGTAAAGGTTGTGGAAGAACACTTCAAAGGAGTGTTTGAAAAAGGAGACACTGGTGTCGTGCAAGCTTACGTCGATGGCAGCCGTGAAAAATGGGAACAACGTGCGAGCAAAGAAGGGTTAGGGAGGGATGCCATGAAAAAATAGAGCAACTTAAGAGTGGCTAGGAGGGAGGTTGCAACTATAAGAAGAGAGAAATAGTTCAGATTTAAGAGGAAAATAGTTGAAGGCGAAGGATGAAAATAATTGAGAAGATGAAGAATATGAATGAAATAGTGGCTGGATTAACAAAATCACATCCATTTTTCATAAAAAAGATGCTAAATAAGCCATCCTGTTAGAGTGTCAGGGAGTAAAGACTTGCAGAAGCCAGAAGAGGTCGGGGACGCAAATCTTGGCGCTTATTTGCAGAAAATAGATGCCACCTTGGCATATGTTTTTGAAAAACAGATGCCATATGGCTCTTCCTGCCTCTTTTGTATGCATTTTAATTACAATTTTGCCACCGCCTAACTTTTAACTTCTGTTATTTTAAAAACGGACATCTCTTACAGACGTTATACCTCCTTTTTGTAGTAGTGTATACTCCATACCTATCTTAGACAATATTTTGTTAGCCTCATAAATACGATTTGGAAGTACATTATCATCTGAAAACATATCACACAACAATTCAAGCAACAGTGTGAAACTACTATTCGTCCACCCATAAGTCACCTTTAGGTTGAGTAAATGCAAAACACCTGATAAGTGAGTATACTTAATACACCCAGGGTACAAAGGTGTCTTTGTATCACTCCACACGCTATCATATATATGCGACTGTGCGAATGATTCTCTCTCAACATCATAGACCATTTTCTCTATTCTATCCTCATCCACACCAAAGACAACTTCTTTCTTTTAGAACACAAGAGCACATACTTCCTCCCCATACCATATCCATATTTTGTACTGAAGATTTATTCCATCACAAAATAGGTGATCCCTTATATTATCAATCTTCTGGGGACTCTCATTTAAATAATTTACACAAGGACATAAATACATCCCATTTTTGCTAGGCACATTCTTTTTAGCAAATTCAACAAACTCTTCGACCC
>JBAGKO010014962.1:0-11397 GCA_037177275.1 Acacia concinna | reverse complement strand
ATGCATAATGAGGGTAAAAGTGTGCAATTTAGTAGGAAAACACTAAAGAAAACCATGTTAATATCGTGTCAGATCAGATGATCTTTCTAACCAGGATTGTAGGTATTAGAATATGGATCTATCTTCTGATAGTGATAATCTCTTCCTTGATACACGCCATTTACGTCTTCAATCGGCTTGGGGCAGTTTTGTGTAGTATGCATTGAAGAATCACATACCATGCAGCTTGAGGCAACTAATGCCAGGGATTGGGGCTTATTAGAATAGAGGTCTTCAACAGTGTTCCTCAACTTTGAAATGTCATGTTCCAACTTGACCAAAAGAGGATCTCTCTCAGTTCTGTGGTCCCTCCAGTAGATCTCTGGATTCCCTTGAGCTAAAGTGTTGTCGGTTGAGTGGAAACATTTTAATCAGCTCCCAAGCAGCTCAAGGTTCCATGTTTTCAACTAATCCATTTGCATCGGCATCCAGCACTTGAGCATTGTATGAGAGTAACCCGTTGTAGAAATAATGTACCAAGTGCTCCTCTAAAATTTGATGATTAGGCCAGTTGGTAAGCATCTTCTGGAATAAGCTCCAGTATTCGAAGAATGTATCATAGGGTTCTTGTTTCACAGCAGAAATCTCCTTGCGTTGAAATCTTGGTGGATGAAAAGTATTTATCCAAAAATGCCTTCTTCAAGGTAGCCCACTATTCGTAAGCGTTGTCCAAGTAGAGCGGCAAGTTTATATACCACTCTTTCGCCTTTCCCTCCAATGATAAGTGGAATACCTTACACATGACAGTATCAATGTCTACTCCCACTGACTTCATAGAAAGGCATTGCATGTATAGTGTTCAGATATGAAAGTACAGATTTTCTCCCTCAAGGCCATGAAATTTTGGAAGGAAGTGGATCAATTGGCCTTTAATCTGGAAATCAGTGCTAAAATTAGGGAATATCCCAGGCATAGGGTCAAAGTTTCCATTAGATTGGGTTAACTCCTTAATCGTTTTACCCCTAGGCCGTCCATTATTCCCATTTAGAAGAGGGTTCTCTCCTACTCCTTGATGTTCAGTGTTCTGAGGACCCTTAGGGTTAACCTGCCCATGTCCCCTAGGAGGTACATCATCCATGATGTCCTCGTCTATATCCTTACTAGATGAGGAAGAAGAAAAGGAAGGTATCGGTGTTGGTTGAGGAAGTGGAGTTTTTGTAGGTTTTCTACCCTTAGCCCCATGCTTAGACATACACTAGGTTTCAAGAGGTTTTTGGTGGTTTTCAGAGAATAAGTACTCAAGTCACGACTAAAGTAGACAGAGAGTAACTAAGTAAGACAAGGGAATGAAGTCATGAATTCAGTGATTCGAGGTCACGACTTAATTTACCCGAGAGCAACTTTGAACAGAGCAAGAGTTGAAGTCGCAACGTGAGTTATTTAGATCGTGACCTATAGCTACAGAAAGCTAATCTAGTAGCAAATCAAGTAACAAATGAATGGAATATGTTATGTAATGCAAAGATGAAAATACAAAACTAAGGGAAACTAAACCTAAACCTAAACCTAAAAAGTATGAAAACTAAAATCTAAAACAAAACCTAAAACTAAGGGAAAACCAATTACCTAGGAACAAAATCAAAGGCTCCCCGGTAGTGGCACCATTGATCGGACTGAGATTATCGCCTAAATCGGTCTGTCAGAATGATTGCACCAATAATGTAGTATAGGACAACCAGTCGTTCTTCTGAAAGGGCTCTATTTGGAATTTCTAAGTAACTAATGTTTAAACTAAACCTAATTAATTGGTCAATTAAGGGATTTTTGTGGTACAACTAAATTAAACTAAAAGGAAATCTGTTTGGGTTTTTTGAGTTTTTAAAATAGTTTTGGTGATTTAAAGTTCTTATGTTGTACTAGTCTCTCGATAATGTTCACTCGGCTATCATCGCTCTCTCAAAAGATATTTGGAGTTCAAATTCTCTAAGTTCAATTTTAAAAACCCTAAGCAATTGCTTAGGTCTAATGGTTTAATTAACGAAAACCTTCTTAGGATCTTAGGTGAATTAATTTCCTAGGGGGAAGTGCAGTCCGACTGTCCTAGACCAAAGTGGCATTTCTTAGGGGAAGTGTCATCTGAATGTCCTAGACCAAAGTGGCATTTCCCAGGGGAAAGTGTTGTATGATTGTCTCAGACTAGGATAAGGTTTCTAAAGGGGAGATGCTGCTCAACTGACGAGTCTAGTTTGACAGGTACATTTAAGGGGAGATGCTGCTCAACTGTCCCAATTTGGGTAGTAGGGACCGACCAGCAGGTGGGACCCAGGCTTAGTGGGGTGTACAAGGGGTACAGGCAGGGGAAGGATATGGTCCAAGTAGTGGGAACTAAGGATACTAGGGGTACAAAGAGGAAAGTGTAGTAGTATACTGTTAGAGGTAGACAGTAATGCCCAATATTATGGTTTGTATAAGTGTTAGAAAGAGGCATACTAGGAATACAGTGATGCCAAAAATAGTGAAATAGAGCCCGTACACTGTGCAAGGAGAATACGATAGCAAGAATCCCTACCTTTAACCTGTATTTCTTTGTGTTGTATGCTATTTTTTGTATGCTTTATGATGTATTCTGGTTGTGTCAGCCTGTATGCATGAGAGGTATGACTCCCTGTTTATGCCTTGTCTGTTTGAGTTTGAGTTTGAGTCAAGTCGAGTCATGTGCAGGCTCCTGGTATACAATATATGTTGAGAGATAGGGCACTAGAGATAAAGTACGGGCATTGCATATAGCATGACATGTATTGCATTACATGGTTTTGATTAGATTCAGTTAATGAGGTTTTTCTAGAAACCTTACCCTCTCCACAATGAAGGTGAAGGTTCTGAAAGAGGCCAAACAAATAGACAAGCTTAGGCATAGAGTTATATTTCCTATTTTTTGGCATGTATCTATGTACAGTATGTTCGGTGTAATCTCTGGATTCTAGTTTTGTACCTCTATTAATGAGAAAAAGTTGTTTCTTTGTTTTGTCTATGTCAAAATTTTTAATTTCTCTGTTTTGACATACAGACACATCAGTGGTTCCAAGGGCCACTGTAAGGTAAGGTAATGGGTTAAGAGTGAGGTGTTACAAATTGGAATCAGAACATTCCTAGGAAATTCATGTTTGAATACTACTCCAAAAGTCAAAATATTCTACTAGGAAAACTTCAAAAATTCATATGTCTATTTTTAGGCTAGTAAGGTTCATAACTTTTGGACATCACTATGCAAGGTAAGAATTATATACAACAAGACTACCACCAATCCCATTCCAAAAACCAGTCAAAATATTTTGGCCATCTTTCTTGCACCAAAATGCTCTATTTTGTTCCATTTAATTTACTCCATTTACAAGGAATATTTGGTGGTAGAATTTTGGTATGTTACACCTATCCCATTTTTGCTTATGTTTCATGCAAAAACTTGTCCCCTTCTTCCTACTCATTTGTTGCCTCCCAAGATTCTATCTCTCCACTTGCCTATCTCTACCAAGCATTAAACCACCCTAGTTGGCATGCTGCTATAGAAGAAGAGATGTTGGCCATTGATAAATTGGTACCTAGATTCTTGTTGATTTACTTGTTGGCAAGAAGGCTATTGGTTGCAATGGGTGTTCACAGATAAGACTAAGGCTGATAGTTCTATAGAATGTTTAAACGCCAACTAGATGTATAAGGATATGCTCATTCATATGGTGTTGATTATTTAGAGACCTTCTTTCCTATGGTAAAATTAACCTACATTTGTCTCTTTAGCTGCTACATTTGGTTGAGATTTACATTAGTTGGATGTCAAGAATGTCTTCTTGAATAGGGATCTCCTTAAGAAAGTCTATATGGAGCAACCACCTGGGTTTGTTGCCTTCAAAAGTCATTGTATGGGTTAAAACAAAGTCCTCATTCTTGATTTAATAGATTTTGCAATGTGGTTAAGAAGTTTGGATTGAACTAAAGCAAGAGTGATTATTATGTGTTCTATTAGCTGACTGATACTAGTATGATTCTTTTAGAGGCGTATCTTGATAACATTGTTTTTATTGGTAGCAAAACTTTTGGTATTTGATAACTAAAGGCCTTCCTAAACTCCCACTTTTGGAAAAAAGACCTTAGACCATTAAAGCTAAGTACTTTCTCAAAATTGAGGTTATGAAGAGTAAGAAAGGCATTGTCCTAAATCAGAGAAAATATGTGCTTGATCTCTTGAATGAAATTGGTAAACTTAGAGCAACACCAAGTAGTGTTCCTATGATCTCTAATCCATTTTTGGACCTTAATTAGATCATGCTTGATGAAATTCCTGATGATTTGAAGATGATTCTTGACACATAGAAGCTTAAGCTATTTGCTAATCTTGAACGACATATTAGAGGTTGATTGGGAAGTTAAACTATCTGACAGTGACCCTTTGATAGTAACCGCCTTAATATAACTTTCACGGGCAGTGTACTTAGTCAATTCATGGTTTTCCTAATGATTGCACAGTGGGAAGGTTTAAAGCATGTCTTGTACTATCTAAAAGGGTTCTCAGGTCATGGCATACTATACACTAGTAACAGGCATTCCAAAATTAAATGTTTTTGTGATGTAGGTCATATAGGTTTAAAGACTACAAGAAGGTCTGCCAAGGGGTACTGTGTTTTTTTAGGTGGTAATATGATATCTTGAAGAAGTAAGAAGCTAGATGTGTGTCAAAATCAATTACAGAAGCAGAATACAGATCTATGTCTCAATCAGTGTAGGAAATTATATGGGTGTTTTAATTGATAAAAGAAGTCAGTATTGCCACAACACTACCTACAAAGTTATGGTGCAACAATAATGTTGCACTACATATAGCATCAAACTCCCTGTTCCATGATGCACAAAGTACATTGAAATTGATTGTGATCTAGTTCATGATCAGATCAAAGGAAACTTCATTTCTATAGGGCATATGGGATCAAACAACTAGCTAGAAGATCTATTAACAAAGGCCTTGAGTCGCACATGAGTTGAATATCTTTGTAATAAGTTGGGCATGTTTAATATATATGCTCCAACTTGAAAGAGAGTTTTAAGAAGTTAATGTATTATAATTAATATAGTGGTTAGTGATTAGTAATTAGAAGTTAATGTGTTCTAATTATTATAGTCGTTAGTAGTTAGAAGTTATTATAGCAATTAATTCCCTTGGCTCCTCTTTCTTGTATATATATATCTCATTTTTTACATTCTCTTCAGTGAGATGAATATATAGTACACGTTCATATTATCTCTCTCATCTTTGTCATTTAGATTACAATATATATATATATTAATGATTGGCGATGATCACTTGAGATCTCAAATACATACAATAAGGATTAAGGAAAAATTCTTGTATACTCCAAGAGTGGATTGAACATGATACTCTTTAAATTATTGTTGGAACTTTCATCAAGCATGATGGTAGTAAAAATTGCAAACAATGACTTTTATACTTTTTTTTCGTTATGTTTATTTTTTGTTCTATTCCACATTTTATTTATTTTTCTAATTACAACTAGATGGTCATTCACTTAGAGCTCTCTATCAATTGTACAACAAAACTAACTAGGTATGCCAATAACCTCTTGTAGAGCAAGGGTGGTTGGTCAAAAAAGTGAAAAGTATTGTACATCCTATGCACAAATTTAGCCAAGTAGTCAACCTTCATAGAGTTTTCCTGAGGAGTATGCATAAATGTGATCTTCTAGTCTCTATGCAGCAAACGAACAACATCCTTAAAAGAAAAGTCCTCCTCACAACTTATAGTGATAAGATCAACATCTTCAATGTAGTATGAGTAAACCAAAATCTTCCTATATCTTTTGGTTCAACCAAGATTAAGGCCATACATCAATCCTAGTATTTTGTGATTGATTGGAACTCTTGTTAGTATACAAATAAATCCACAAATCTAGTTGCTTTCTCAATCTCAAACCATCCTCTAAGCCACAATCTCGACTGGTTGCCTATATTGGCTAGACCATAGCATAAACATTACATTTACATAAAAAATCCTTATCCATTCAAGCACATAACACAATGCCATTATAATTTATATGTGATATACATCCCCAATAGCTTCAAATAATCTAGAACATTAAGACATCAAGATATCCAAAAAGGTATGGCCAAACATGGTAGCCCAGTCGATTTTCTTGGTATGATCCCATCAAACTTCCTACTTCAAATTCCATTCAACCTAATTGATCAACACCCTTTAAAGGGAAAAATGGTCCAGTGATAAGGGGAGACCAAATTGTTCCAACTATCTATGGCATTAAAGCAATCTCAAATAATGTACATTGGCTCTTCAATGTGAGAACATCCAAACAGGCAATTGACAATCTCTGCGAGTCCTTGATACAACATGAGTCTAGTAGTATGGACCTTCCATGTGTGAAAAACCAAATTAAAGATTTGATTTTCTTTGGTCCTAGCCATCTCTATATCAACTTCTAAACATTGCCACCTTGCTGCAGAGTACCTATTGTTGGAACTGGCTGTTACCTAAGAGGGAGTGAATTGGGTGTCAGATAAAGCCTTATATATTTTGAGAATCTTTTCACATATAAACAAAAGCTATGAGTACAAAAAAAATGAATTATAAACATAAAGTCAATGACTCATATTATATATGCTAAAATGTGAGAGATAAGGGAAGAAAGGTGACAAACAAAGATTTATCTAGTTTAGTCCTCCACTTGCCCTACGTCCAGTCCCCAGGCTCATCTTGAGATTTCCAATCCACTATTTTCATCAAGTTTCAACTGGGTACTTAAGAGCCACTACAATCACACAAGTTTCATCGAGCATTTGTGAAGCCTTCATAGTTCTCTCACTAAGAAACTCCCCTTACACACTGTAAGGATTCTACTTGGATGATATGATTTACAATCAATATTATCTTAATAGAATGGATAGATAATCATTGACGCTCAAATGTAAATCTCTCCCTATTGGTATATTCCATAATCGTTGAATAACAGAGAGTATAAGATATTGAAATGTTGGTCAGAGTGTTGGCATTTTGAAATTATGTTTGTGCAAGCTCTCTTCATCACTTTTGAACGCTTCTCCTTTTATAGTTGGTGTGGATTTGATGACCATTAGAGATGATGAAGTATCCATTAGGCTCCTGAGAAATTTTTCTTTATGTTGAAATATAGCTATTGAAGATCTGACCCAATTTTTGCTTTTTGTTATCATGTGTTTTGATCTCATTTTTTAAAATTTTTGTTCTTAAACAGATATGATAACTTGTAGAAGGTAAATGGGTATCAATAATCATAGGTATATAATTGAATCAGAAATTACCGTTATGATGCTCTATTTTCTGGTTTTCAAGATTACACACAAGCCTCGAGGTTCAAGATGACCTCAAAGTAACTTGAAATATATGACTTCTTTTGACATATTCAAGGTTTTACTTTAACAAAGAAATTTTTGGAATCAATACTCGAGGTTTTTAGAGAAATATGTAACCTCGAGGTTTTGAAGTTCCGTCAAGGTAATATGAGAATTTTAGATTTAAATGAATTACTCGAGGTTTTAATTTGAAGAAGAATATAATCTATTTGATTCATAAAACTTCCTTGAGCTTTTCATAAGGAATTATTACCTTAAGGTTATATCTTTTACTCAAGTTTTTTATGATGGAATTAATTGAAGACAAAATATAAAACCTTGAGGTTTTGAGCTTAACCCAAGGTTTAATACTTGTAAATTGTTTCTTGAGTAAATTGATAACATTGAGGTTTTGAGTAAACCTTGAGGTTTCGAGCTTTCATTGAAGTCTCAGAGCATCACAAGATTTGGTCAAGAGACTACTTACTGAAGGCTTGAGGTTTGTCTCAACTTCACAAAACTTGTCCTAACATCAAGGTTTGAATTATAACCCGACCCTACCCCAACAACCCCTTAGCCCCCTCGACGCAACCCTGCCCTAGTAGCCCCCGGCGTCAACCCCACCCCCAACAAAAAAGCCTTGACCCACCCCAAACCCTCTCTCTATCTCTCTTTCTTCTATTGTTATCAAAAAGCTCATAAACCTATAGGACCTCATGAACAACATCTTCTACAACACTTTTGGCATCTAAGTACTACTTCTTTGTTTCTCTATATTTTCATTTTCATTGTTGATAACATTTTAGATTTTGTTGCTATTAGAGATTGATTTTTTTATTACCATAATTATTTAGAAGAATGTAGAAAATTATTGGTAGTGTTTATAGTTTATAGAAAGAAATTAATTTGATCAAATGATTAATGTTATTATAAGTAATTCAATTTTATTTGGTTGCATTGATTTGCTTTGAAGTAATATTGAAATTGGACACTATTATATGTTGATGAAATTCTTAATGCATATTATTTTGATATCGTTTTGTTTGAATTGAACTGAAATGGTTGTTGTTGAAATTCTTAGAAGCTTATTATATGGTGAAATGCTACTGATTTTTTTTAGAAATATATGTGTAAGAGGCAATTACCTTTTATGACCCACATTAATATTTCTTTATGACTATTGTTTGAAAGTTTAATGATGATCAAAATGTCTTAGGGATACTAAAATGGATCATAGTTGGATAATGCTCTGAGAACTAGTGAGGAATATGTGAAAGGTGTAGAAGAGTTTATTCAATTTGCTAAAAGGAATATGCCTGATAAGGAGGACATGTATTTTTGTCCTTGTGCCAACTGTTTAAATGAAACTTGGCAAAATGTGGATGATATAAGGGACCATCTACTCTGTGATGGAATAAATCTTAGGTATACAAGGTGGATATGACATGGTGAGAAAATAATTAATTCTACTTGTCAAGGAAAGAAGTTGTGCATGGATGTGATGATCATAAAATGCAAAGAATGATTCATGATATTGAGTTAGAATCTTTTGCTGCAAAATCACATGTAAATGAAATCGTCTAAAGTGACGCGGAGACACCTATGTACTATGGGTGTACTAAGTATACTCATTTATCAGGAGTTTTGCATTTGGTGAACTTAAAGGCAACTTGTGGGTAGATCGACACAAGTTTCACTTTGCTACTTGAGTTATTGTGTGATATGCTTCCAGAAGAAAATGTGCTCCCAAATTGGATGTATGAGGCCAAGAAAATATTGTCTGTGATGGACTCCAAAAAGATACATGCTTTCCCTAATAACTACGTGTGGTACAGAAAAGAGTAGAAGGTTTGAGTGATTGTCCAAAATGTGAAACTTCACGATACAAAATGAAGAAGAATGGTGGTGGTGGTAGTGAAGAGATAGCTAAAAGACGGTTGTCAAAGGTATTGTGGTATCTTCCAATAATACCGTAGTTTAAGTGGTTGTTTGCAAATGTAGCAAAAGCGAAGGAGTTGAAGTGGCATTTTAATCAAAGAATATCTTATAGAAAATATCTTTGGCACCTGACTGATTTACCATAAGGGAAGAAAATAGATAAAATGTTCCTTGATTTTTGCAATGAGCTAAGAAACCTTAGGCTAGGCCTTTGTACAAATAGGATCAACATGTATGGCCATCTTAGTAGCGCTTATAGTGCATGGCCAGTTCTCTTGGTTATATACAACTTGCCTCCCTGGTTGTGTATGAAACACAATTATATGATGCTTTCCATGATGATTTCTGGATTGAAACAGCTAGGAAATGATACCAATGTCCACTTGGCTCCTTTAATTGATAACCTAAAGAAGTTGTGGGAATATGGTGTAGATATGTTTGATGCACATACACAAGAGTCATTTAAGCTTTGAACAATGATTTTCACCATGATACAGATTTCCCTGCATATGGAAACTTGTCAGGGTACAGTTTTAAAGGGCATAAAGCATGTCCGATATGTGAAGATGGCATACACTCCTCTAGGTTGTCACTTGGCAAAGTTACGATATAAATGGGTACTCTTTCTACACAAAAGCCAAAGATGATAAAAGTATCATGCAAAATAGTGAGGTGATGGTAGTAGCTAGAGTAATGAATTTTTCAAGCTCAAAAGACAAAAGCCTTGTGTTGGTGTGGATGGCCAATTATGGAGTGGCCTATTATCATATTCTTATATTATCTTATGAAGGCATACCCTTTCATACCTTTCCCCAATCTTCTATATGCATAGAAAGATTATCTATATAAGAAGAGTCTTATAATGTTTGGACTTGAGTTAAGGCTTATCCATAACTCATAAGGCATAGTAGTGACTAACTTGAAAGGGCATTTGGCCAAGTGTGAAGACAATAACTATGAGTTTACCTACCAACATTTGGCTGATAATTTCAATTATATTTTGTCTACTTAATTATATCCATAAGAGGTCCATTTCTCCATTTCAACAACTTTATTGTGTTGAAGGGTTCTATGGATTGATTGTTGTCTAACAATCTTTCTTGTACGCAACATCTTGAACTAATCAAGGGGTGTTTTTAACCTCTTTAATCCAAAAAGATCTTATCCTTCTAATTTAACTAATTTCTGTCAAGATTTGACCATTATCTGATAGCCCCACACTTGCCAAAGATCATATAAACATAACATATTTCAAGTAAATGTCTATGACATTAATGAAACCCTAGACTCTATGTTCTCCCTCATGTTAAATGGTTCACAAACATCATAATCTACTAATTGTAAAAGGATATATGCTCTAATCTCAAAAGGTTTCTTTATCTGTCTTACCAGTTAAACTAAGTAGTTTTTAACTAATCACACCATTACTTGGAAAAAATCTTCTTTTGATAGTTTGATCATTATTCTTGGTCCATGTGTTCATGTGGCAAGAAATGGAACTTGTTATTTCCAAGACAAAAATGAAACACTAAATCTAATATTGGATTTAAGAGTTATAGTCTCATCGATCTTTATCTAAATAGATAACAAAGATGTTCTTGTTTTGATTTCAAAATTGTATGGAATATAGCAGTATGGTATGTTCATGCAAAGTTAGCATGTATGTTCCAATCCTTTGATTCTTTACCATACTTTTCATTTGACATGATGGCCATATGCTTTTATGAAACTTTCACTATTTTATATGGTTTGTTCCTTCTATAACCCTTAAAGGATTATAAGTGTGGCCTTACATCTTTGTAGAAAACATTCATGACCTTATCTGGGTCAAGTTTACGTCATAGGTTTCTTGTCTCTTTAAACTTAAGTTTGGAGGATGAATTCTCCCTCTCTTTAGCTAAGGTCATTCGGCTCGTGGCTCTTGTATCCTCTAGCCTTTTATATTAAGACTTAATGTGATAAACCACATTACCAAAGTTCATAACATGCTTATTTTGAGTAATATTTACTCTTGCATATTCTCACTTAATGCGAGATGAAGCTTACTCCCACTTACTAGGAGTCGTTTATCTCACCATAGATTTGTTGTTA
>JBAGKO010014953.1:0-11398 GCA_037177275.1 Acacia concinna | reverse complement strand
TGTGATTGCACCAAATAATGTAGTATAGGACACAATCAGTCGTTCTTCTCAATGAGTGCTTATTGGTAAAATCTTATAAACTAGTTTTGAATAAAAACATAATGAATTGGGTAAAGGAAATGGGGGGTTTTCAAATGATTTGTTGATGCAATGGTAAATGTAAAGGAATGTAGGTAAAATAAATGTTTTTGGCATTTTCAATATAAAAAGGAATGTTTTGGATAATAGGGAAAAATGATGAAATAGTCTCTTGATGATGAAAACTCAACTATCATTGCTCTTAGAAGATCTTTGGGAGTTTGAAATCTTTAAGTCCAATTTAAGAACCCCAAGCAATCACTTGGGTCCAATGCCTTAATTAATGGAAAACTTTACTTTAATCAAAGTTAGGTTAACATCTCCTAACACATTGTTAAAAACAACTTAGAGTGCAAATGGATGGATGATGTACTATCTTCATATTGTCAATCAACAATCTGAGGATGTCATGTGCACAGAAAAGAAACATCAATAATCATTGATAAATCATTGAACACAATGCTTTGATATATATGTTCATGAAATCATCCAAAAATAACAACAACCAACCAAATGCATTACATAGTCTAAACTGAGAATTTACAATCATAAACTCATATTCCAAAACAGTAGAGAAAATTCTAAATCTAGAAAGTTCTGACACAAAATAAAAAATGACAGCTCAGACTAGAACACTACTCTCCTATCAAGCCCAATGAGCTCAAGCTTTGTCTTCCATCACCAAGAGGCTAGGAAGTTAGCCTCTCATGTCTTCAAAGTGGATGTAATCGCAATAACAGTGAGAATCCATGACAGCAGCTGAACTGGAATGAAAAGGTGAAGAAGAAGATGATGGAGATGATTCTGATGGTTTAGGATGGTGCAAATTGATGGATAAATGAAGGAAAGTGAATGGTTTTGGTATGGAGGCAAGGAGAGGTTGAGAGGAGATGATGGTGGCTACTTTTCTACAAATTTGCAGACTATCAGCGTGCTGTGCGAGTTGGCTGTGTTCTTCTTATATATGGGATGTAAAAACCCTACTTCAAAATGTGCAGTTTGTCATACCCCACTTTCTAACGCATTATTATAATCTATTATGGCCCTTAGAACCATTAGTTATGACTTTAAGTTAAGAAAATATGGAAAAAAAATTTTAGTTCTCGGGTTCCTATTCACCCAGTCCTTATTTTCGATAAACTTTGAAAAATCATAACTAATTCTAGAAAAATTAGAATGAGGTGGTTCCAAGTTTGTTAGAAAGATATATCATTCCTCTCTAAGGGAAAAGTAATTTCAAGCCATAATTGCATAGAAATCAGCGTGTGGAAGCTCTCAAAAATGTACTATTCATATGGTCAAAAAGCACCATTCATTGGGTCATTTTTCCATTTTCCTTGATTTTTGGCCTAATTTTGGGAAAGCTTAACTTTCTTTACAAAGCTCTGAATGACATGTTCTACCACTCCATTTGCAGCTAAAAATACACTCTATTAGCATGCAAAAGCTCGTGGTCAGATTCAATCATCCGCTTAGACTATGGCCAACCCAAATTTATACTAAAAATAACCAAGTACTTAAGTGCAAAAAGACCATAATCACAATACTGTGCCAATTTCTCTTTCCTCTCAAAGTTCATGCAATTTCAGCAGCATAACGGCTATAACATAGCATATCCCCATATGTACAACGTAATACAGTAGCATACAATAACAAACCAGAGTTCCAGTATCTCAGGATATATATATACAGTCATCCAAATAGTTTCCAAAATCAATATAGGAAACAATTTAAACATGATCACATCCTTTCCTTGCCTTTGCCTCCAACTAAACATTCACCTGTATTTTTCAGAGAGAGTAATGTTTCTTGGGAAACCTCAGTAGCATATAGAATCCACAACCGATAACAATATAATGCAATGCCAGTTATGCTATATGTTGTGCTCTACTACTCATCTAGTGCCCTCTCTAGCATCTACTATGTACAAGGAGCATGCACGAGACTCAACCTTAGTCACATAACCAGGCATATAGACAGGGAGTCATGCATCTCATAACATATCATGCTAGCTCAACCACAACATAATAATCAAGCACGCACACACACACACACACACCAGACAAGCAAAGCAATATAAGGTAAGGTTAGAGATTCTCCCTACCAATTACTCCTCCTGCATAGTGCAATGTCTTTCCCTTGCTTTTGAAACTCCTGGATCACGTCTTTGGAATGTTCATACACAAACCACAATACATAAACATCAATGTATGCTACATTACATAACCAAGGACCCCTTCTCTCTTACAAACAAGATCCTGGTTCCTCATATCAATTAATCAATTTTAGAGGTTCATTCCACACAATTTTAACCACTAAATTCATCTATGATATCCATTCAAGCAAAATCATATCCCTACCCCATTAATCCCTCTTGGCCGGACACCCTCAATAATAGGGCTCTCAATGCTTTCTTCAATCCCACGCTTCCACATGTGTTCTTATAACATATCCTTAAGTAAAACAATATTTTGAACACAATGGAATCATCAGATCAATAAAAATCAAGCTCTAACATACTCCTAATAGGTCTGACTGAAACATGAACACATTCCCCACACATGCTATTTCAAGTCAACTCAAGCTACACGCCTTCTTCTAGCCTTTTTCAATGCTTTAAACCATAAAAATTTCCAAAACTCCCTCCCTCATGCTTGGCCGGAATTGGACAGCACCTCCCCCTCTTGGGAGTGCCTCCAAACTGTGGAGAGGATGAGAGAAATGAAAGGAAAATCAAGCTAGAACATACCTCTATAAAAAGATCAACTAATGTAGCTTGAACCGTCTTGAAATTCTAAGTGGAATGGTCAGGTTTTGAAACTGCCAGAGCTTCACTATGGAACCCAAAGTGCAAGGCCAAATGAGCTGCAAGGGGGCTCTATTTATAGCCTCCACTTAAGGCCATGATTGGCTAAGGCATAATTCCAAAAGTCAACTTAAGTGGCTAACCCCGTTCACACTGGAGCTTGAAACTTTTCTAGCATACTCTGGAATATTCCAAAAACTTCTATATCCTCTCCTGACTAAGCAAGGCTGGTGCCATCCATTGTGGGCCCAGAGAATTTATCTAGCTCACTTTCTTCCCATAGTCACTCCCTTATCGGCTAAAATTATTGAAAAAATTCCAGAAAATTCTATACTCATCCAAAAATTCCCAAATTTTTCCAGGGCTCTCTTAATATTACAGTAGGATACCATTAAAAGTTTGGAATATTTGGACATCTAGAACTCCTAGAATAAATTTTTGACAAAACAATCACTATTTCGATGATTAGGCGATTCTAGCAATTTTTGCTGTTATCTCTGAACCTCCTTCTGAGCTCAAGATAATTTTATAAATTGCCTCACATATTATGCTAATTTTCCCCAATTCCAATCCAGAACATTGAGGTCCCTATTTATCTAGAATAATTAATTTTCAACCAAAAACCTTGTTCGGCTAAAAATTATTAAAAAATTCAAAAATTCATTGAACATTTATATGACCTCAAAACCTCATTCTAAGGCTTATATACTATCCTAGACACTCTTTTCTATTTTCTGGGATTTACGGGAATTTTCAGGGCTACCAAACCTAACCGAAATCTAGCCGTAAACTTTGTTGAATTCTTTCTTTTTTACACAAAGGTCATTCCCCTGATTTCACTTTAATAGTTGTGAAATCTCTCTCCCTTATACAAACTAAGGCCCTTAGTTCATCCCATATACCCTATCTTGGCCTCATAAAATGTCAAGGTACGACCTTCGGTCTATTCCAACTACCTTATTTAGGCCTAAGAATTGTCGGGATGTTAGAACTGGACCTCCCGATTGATGGGCAACACCTCCCCCTAAATGTTCCTACTTATGTCTGAGACTGTCGGACATCACTTCCCCCTAGGAAATGAAATCTTAGTTCAGGACTAGTGGACAACACCTCCCCCTAGGAAATGCTATCTTAATCTGGGACAGTCGGACAACACCTCCCTCTAGGAAAGGCTATCCTGGTCCAAAACAATTGGGCAGCACTTTCCCTTAGGAAGACTCATTTTATCCTAGATAGTTCGACAGAACCTCCCCTTAGGTTCACTATTTAGGTCTACCCAATTGGACAGAACCTCCCCTAACTACTATAAATAATTACTCGAAAATAAAGGAACTTAAAAGAAGGAGAGAGTCGAAACTTACTTGGATCAAAGGCCGGGTAGGGACCACTCAGATTTCCGCTTGAAAGGGCTTTCTTTAAGAGAGGTTGAGAACTTCAAGAGAGAGGGATAGGATCATGGTTTGGTTTAAAGAGGACGGTGGTGAGGTCTATTTATAGGTGGAAGGAGGGGTCAACGTGCAAACATTTATTGGGTCTTTAGGTATAATTTTCCGAAAAAGCTTTTCACCTTATTGACATGTGTCCTTCTTCTACAATATTCCTTATTTTCACATGAAAAATCTCTTCCCTTGGTCAAAAAAAGCTAGTGCCATTTTGGGATGGGTCCCCGGGGTCCATCTGTCTCAAATTATACTAATAATTTCCACTGGATCGGCCTAAAAACTAGAAAAATTCTAAACACTTCTATAGTCAACCAAAAATTATGAAATATTCACAAAAAAAATCCTTAAAAAAACTTCTAGAACTCCCAAAATAACTTTTCCTGTAAAACCCTTTTACCGGTATCATACCAATTTTTACAGGCTTTTGCTCACACAACGAAGTTCTTTTCTAATTTTGAATTTGTCAAAAATTTCTTAAAATAATGTCTACTTTTCCCATATCCAAGTCTAGAACACTGAGGTCCCAATATATCTGACAAATATCATGGTTTGGCCAAAAACCCGATCAAGCCAAATATTTTTAAAAATATTCAAAAATTCATAATAAATTCCTCGAACTTTGAAACAACATTCTAACTGCGCTATACTATTCTGGAACCCCTACTAATTTATAGAATTTTATGGGAATTTTTCATGGTTCTTGGGCCTGTCTGCATTTCATCCGGAAACTTTTCAGAATTTTCTTTTTTTACACAAAGGTCCCTCCCCATATTTCACTTTATTTGTTGTAAGATCTCTTAGTCCTCTACAAACTAAAACCCTTGGTTCATCCAGAATATTTCATCTAGGCCCCAAAAGATATCAGGGTACAACCCTTGGTCTGGCCAAAAAGACCCATTTTTTAGTTACCAAAAATTCCGGGATGTTACATTTCTCCCCCTTAAAATAAATTTCATCCTCAAAATTTAGCACATACCTTATGAGAAAAGCTCTGGGTAGCTTTTTCTCATTTTGTCTTCCATTTCCCATGTTGCTTCCTCCTATGAAGCATTCCTCCATATTACTTTGACCAATGGAACAATCTTGTTCCTCAACTGTTTTAGCTTCCGATCTACAATCTACATTGGTCACATCTTAAAAGACAAGCCTTCTTATATCTCTACATCATCATACCAGATGATATGAGAGGGATCTTGTTGGTATTTCCTTAGTTAGGAAATGTGGAAAACATTGTGCAACTGACTTAGATTCGGGGGTAGGGCTAGTCTATATGCTACCAGACCCACTTTGGAGAGAATATGAAATGGTCCCACATACTTCATGTCAACTTCTTTGCCTTTATGGATTGATTGACTCCTATAGTTGGAGAAACCCTGAGAAGGACATGGTTTCCAACTCCAAATTATAGCGGCTTCCTCCTCTGATTAGCATAACTGTTTTGCTGACTATATGCTACCAGGAGCCTTTGTCTGATTTTTTTGATTTGCTCAGAGGTCTAATCCACAATTTTTGGACCATACAGGCTCCTCTCGCCGAGTTCTATCTAGCATAATGGAGATCTGCACTTTCTTTCGTATAACGCCTCATACGGAGCCATCTGGACATCGGAATGATAACTATTATTATAGGCAAATTCTGCTAATGGTAGATGCTCATCCCAGTTCTCTTTGAACTCTAGCACACATGCCCTAAGCATGTCTTCGAGCATCTGTATCATGTGCTCTTTCTATCCATCTATTTGTGGATGATACGTCATACTGAACCTCAGACTACTTCCCAACCTTTCTTGTAGGACTTTCCAGAATCGAGACATAAAGCGGGGGTCTCTATCTAATAATATGCTTTTTAGCACCCCATGTAGTCTGACAATCTCTTTTATATACAACTTTGCCAACTTCCTTGGCGGATGTTGGGTTCTGATTGCCAAGAAAATCTATCAACTATGATCCATATGGCATCATACCTGCTGTTGTTCGGGGTAACCAAACTATGAAGTCCATTAAGATACTCTCTCATTTCCATTGCAGAATATAGAAGGGCTGTGAGAATCCTGAAGGTTTTTTATGTTCTGTTTTCAACTTTTAACAGGTGAGGCACCAGGACATATATCTGGTCACATCTCTCTTTATTCCAGGCCACCATAACATCTTTTTCAGATCTTGGTAAATCTTTGTTATGCCTAGATGCAATGTGTACTTGCTCTTGTGCGCCTCGTCCAAGATTCTTTCTCTCATACTATCAAGTCAAGGAACATACCATCTTCCTCTGTACTTGACTATGTCCTCTGGGGAGATCTCGAAGTCCTGCATCTTACGATTCACCACCTTTAGTTTGAGTCTTTGTTAGTCGGTCCTTTCGCTGGGCGTCATCGATATGCTCGACTAGCACATCCTCTAGTTTGGATACCCTGACTTTCTCTACTGACAACTGTATTTGATAGATAGGACTCCCAATCATTGGCATCCTCTAACAGCTTCTACTCTTTGATCATCAAGGATGCTAGATCATTGTCTTCCAGCTCAAGGCATCAGCCACAATGTTGGCTTTACCTAGGTGGTACTTAATCTAGTAATCACAGTCCTTTAGCAACTCCATCCACCTCCTCTGTATCATGTTTAGCTCTTTATTGCTCTAGAGGGATTTGAGACTTCGATGATCGCAGTACAGCTCTATCTCTACACCGTACAGATAATGATTTCATATCTTTAAGGCGTGTACTATCATTGCCAGCTCCAGGTCATATGTGGGATAATTCTCTTTGCGTGACTTTAACTGTCTAGAGGCGTATGCCACCACTCTATCGTGTTGCATCAACACACAGCCCAATCCCTACTTGCTAGCATCTATATACATAACATACGGTTGTGTTGGATCAGGAATGATTAACACAGGAGTCAATGTTAGCCTCTGCTTCAGCTCTCTGAAGCTAGCCTCACACTTCTCATCCCATACAAAAGCCTAATCTTTCTTCGTAAGCTTGGTCAGCAATAGGGCTATGTGAGCAACGTCTCGAATAAACCTCTGGTAATAGCCTGCTAGACCCAAGAAACTTCTGACCTCTGCCACAGTTTTAGGTTGTTCCCAGCTCATTACTGCTTCTATTTTGCTGGGGTCCATAGCCACACCCTCACTGGATATCACATGGCCGAGGAATTTCACTTCTCTGAGCTAGAAATCACACTTACTGAGTTTAGCATAGAGTTGCTTCTCTTTCAGAGTATTCATGACTATTTGTAGATGCCTCTCGTGTTCCTCTTCAGATTTAGAGTATACAAGAATTTCATCTATGAATACCACCATGAACTGGTCTAAATACGGATAGAAGACTTTATTCATGTAGTCCATGTACATTGTTGGTGCATTCGTCAAGCCAAACAGCATCACCAGAAATTCGTAATGCCCGTACCAGTCTTCAATGTAATTTTCAGAATATCCTCCGCTTTCACCCTTAACTGATGATAACCTGATCTCATATCTATCTTTGAGAATACAGTGGCTCCCGCCAATTGATCAAGTAAGTCATCAATCATGGGTAGCGGATATTTGTTCTTTATTGTCACCTTGTTTAGATCACGAAAGTCTATGCACAATCTGAGACTGACATCCTTCTTCTTCATGAACAGTACCGGAGCACCCCAGGGTGACACATTGGGTCTAATAAGCCCTTCTCTAATAGCTCCTCTATCTGCTTCTTTAGCTCCACCATTTCATTTGGAGCCATTCTGCATGGAGCTTTTGAGATCGACTGCGCCCTTGGTACTGGATCAATGGCAAACTCCACCCCTCTCTCTAGTAGCAATCCACTAATCTCATCTGGAAAGACCTCTGGATACTCATTAACCACTAGGATCTGCTTAATCCATGTGTTTGCTTTTTCCTATACTGAAAAGAATACTAAGTAGCCCTGACATCGCTACTTTAGACTCTTATTCTTACAATCGAGGAGCATAGCGTTAGATGACTACCAATTCAGGCCAATTATCACATCAATATCATGTAAAGGCATGCAAATCAAGTCAAGAACAGTGCAACAATGCACATACTAGACAATACAACTCAAACAAACACTAAAGGTACTCTACCACCCGTAGAAGTGGACTAAGCTATATGGCAAAGTATCACAGTGAGACTCAATCGCCTCACATACTCATATGCTATGAATGAATGGCTAGCGCTTAAGTCAAACATTACTGAAACAAGATAATCATTAACTCTAATTGTACCTTGTATAAGTTCAGGTGACTTACACGCCTCCTCCTGTGTTAGGCCGAACACTCTTACCTGCATCTAGGGTCTCACACCGTTCATACCTTGCAAACACTCTCGCGTAAAATGTCAGTGCTTGCCGTATCTAAAGCACATGTTGTGGCCCATCATGCACGGCCTATCTCTATAATCTCGGCCACAGATATCCCAGCTCTTCCTAGGCCTGTTGGTGTCAAACCCTCTATTACTTTCCTCCTCGCTTCCCCTTTTTGCTGAAACCACCTTTCTTTCTTTTCCTATCATTGGTTGCGGTTCGTGCAAATGTCCCTGTAGTCATCTAGACAGGTTGAATCATCTATACTCCACTAACACTTAGCAAATTTAGCACCTTGAGAGAGGGATAAAAGTGGTACACCGACAACAATTACTCTCTGTGTGCTCCAATGTAAGCTCCTAGCTCAAAAGTAGCTTCCCCCAAACTTAAATGTTGTAGTCCCTTACAAGAGAGAGAGCAAACAACAACAATGAAGGAGGAAAAAAAACAGTCCCAAGTCAGTCCAAATGAACTCTAAATGGTTAGGATCCAAGAAGGTACCTACACCACAAGAAGACATAGAAAAACAAGCACAAGAATGGCAAAATAATAGGCTAAGGCTCTCAAGGAGACTTACAATAGCTCAAGACAAAGTGAGAGGGTTAGAAAATGATAATCAAGTGCAAATACACCCAAAGAACAATGAAAAGCAAGTAATGGCAGCAAGCAGTAGTGTAGACAAAATGTACCAAAACGTGAAAAAAAAAATATATGAAATATGTGGCTAGGGCTCCTAAGAGACTTAAACTAGCTCCAAATAAAATCAAATATATGGTCAAGGGGTAGCAAGCAATCACAACAATTATGGGACACACTAAGCCAAGTGATATAGAAAGCACACAAGTGAAATTAAGAGATTTATGGCAAAGTGCAACACTAAAAGTAGAGACAAGTAGCAAGCTAAAATAAAGCAATAAAACACACTAAAAATACCTAAAAAGAACAAAAACAAAGAAAAAGAAATGAGCAAATAACCTCTACATTAAATTGGACAAGCTAGCACTAAATACCTAGAGCAAAAGATTGACCAACAATCAAGGAAAACATTAAATTGCAACAAATAAAACTACACAAAATTAACATAAAATGACACACTATTTAACACTAATTAGCACACTAATTAAATTCTATTGTAGCCAACTAACTAGCCTACCAAAAAAACCTAAAAAAATAGAAAAAAAAAATCCTAAAAAGAGTGCCAAGACCTACAGGCAATGGCGCCAAATTGATTATAAAACAAGAGAAAGAAGTTGAAATGCATGACTACATAGTTGTATTACAATTCAGGAGCTCAAACAAGTTACATTGCACATAGAGAATAAAGAAAACTAGACACGGATCATTGCAGGTGCTGAGAATTCACGTCGCCGGAGCATCGTCAGATTCTGGAATTCTTCACTATGATTTCCGATTCTAAGCTCTTTCTAGCCATGAAATAACCTTCTGGACCTTTTTCTCTCACAGACGAATGAATCTTAGATCCAAGAATGATCCAGAATGGCTTGAATCACATGGAAATTACTTTTATGTACCATGAGTCGATGGAGCTTCGACAGGTCAATATTCCAGGTCTCAGGACCTAGCTGAAGGAAGAAGGAGGGTGAACAGTGATGGCCGTTGGAATTCGACATTCTGAATTCAATCTTCAATTTTCAATGAACATACATGATGAGGCCACATGTCACAGGAGTTCTCTTCCTTTTAATTAAATGCTGCGTTTCACACCTTTCTGATCCGCCGGCTTCATAATGCAACCCATGTTCTAATCTAATGCGTTCATTTCCTCCTCTGTGAATTATTCCCATCGGATGACTAGAATTCATTTTGGCTTTGACCAATGCTTCTGCTTTATCTTATTTCTGTTTTGACCCCTAGAAAATTACAGTTAAGAACCCTGCCTTGACTTTTCTTCACACTTGTAGCTTTCACATTTATTGTCCTTTCATCCAGGTCCCTATTTTAATTACAACATTGCCCCTAGACATGTTTTACCTTTGCAATCAAGTCCCTTCTCCATTTTTCTCCCTTTTTCTCTTGAAATAATTCACATAAAATGTAATACCATGTATTCTAAAGTTAAATGCTAGGAGAAAATGACACTTTTTCCTTTTTAATCATTATTTCATGATTTTCACATTAATCCAAATAATCCCAATTTATCTAATTAAATGCAATTTAATCATGATAAACCCAATAAAAGCTCTCCAAAATGCATGGAATTAAGTGGTAAAAATTTGGTGTATCAATTGGCCTAAACTGAAAGCTAAAGTTATTGAGGGTAAGATACCTCAACCAATTCCATGCGGCTAGAAGCTCGAGACAGAAGCTAAAGTTATTTAGGAAAATTTAATTATGGATAAAAGAAGCTAAATAAGGAAGAAATCTTTTATCCTGTGATAAGGGAAATTTTCTAGATAATTATTTAGTCTTTCAGCATTGAAGAAAAGGGACTAAACTGAAAGCTAAAGTTATTGAGGGTAAGATACCCAATTTTTACCTTTTCCCACCCATTACCTTTACTAAAAGACCAAAATCACTCTTTAACTCACCATTTCCTTCAGTATCACATTCTCATTCCTCACCATTCTATTTCCTTTAGCGAAGCAAAACGCGAGATAGAGAACTAAGAGCTTCAATCACGCAACAGAGAACATCGAGAAGCACAAGAGAGATCGATTCCTCAACCCATTCCATGTGGCCAGAAGCTCGAGACAGAGAGCAGAGAATAAAGAGCTTTATTCATGAGATAGAGGCAGAGAATAGAGCTTGAGC
>JBAGKO010014922.1:0-11399 GCA_037177275.1 Acacia concinna | reverse complement strand
TAGCTTAAATAAATTGTTTAACACAAATTTAATAAGGCACACAAGTCCAAAAGAACCATTTTTGGGTCTGTTTTTCACTAAAAATAATTATAAATTCATAAAACAACCAAATCTAAAATATAAACCGATTAAAATTATCCACTAACATCCCCCTACATTTCTATAGTCTTATATTGTCAAAACTCAAAACTTTCTTAAAACTCTAACTCTAAAAATTTCCTCTAATCAGTGAAATATTGACATATTTAAGAAGATAAAATTGTTTAGAATAATAATATGAACAGAGTTTAGTAGAAGAGAATGTATTTAGGTACCTAATTGATCCCAAATTGAAGAACCTAATGAACTATGCGCGACGCCGACTGAATGAAGGAAAAATAACCTAATTCTCACTCTCATGCCCAGCGCCGATTTGAATGAATGAATGGTAATTGTGGGTGTGTACACTGGAGGGAGTATTATACTTGCGGAAATAAACAAAAATGGAAAGGTAGAAATTTGAAATTTAATGAATGACTATTGTGATCATGCTGGAGGGAGTATTAGTTGGCACTGAAATTTCTCCGAAATTAATTCAATCAATGAATCAATTTCAGCAATTCATTCCACTGTCCATTAATAATATTTTAATATATAATATAATATAATATATTTAAAAATTCTTTCTTTTCTTTTTCTTTTTTAATTTCTTTTACTATCACAAATCATACTTTAAATAAAACCTTTTTATCTAATAATTTACATGATAACTCCATTTATCTTGATTAATTATTTCTTAATTGTAATTAAACCTTCAAATAAAAATTAGGATGTTACACAATGTATATGCTTCCATGTCTTTCTATGTAAACCTTGTGGTTGTCTTCCAATGAGCTATGGTGGAGAGGTTAAGTTGTAAGTTTATTTTATTCTATATAATTTTAGTTTTTCATCCCTACTAAATTGTGGTTTAATTATATCCACACGTAAAACCTTGCTTATGACACATGAAAGCAAGACCAAAATCCTTTTTGAGTATATGTACACCATGATCCATTCTTTTTGGCATATCATTTGTCGATGTCTTATTGTGATTGCTGACTTGCCAGGTGCAGCTTGATCATGCTTGAAATGTTGTGTCTATTTGTACTATTTCCTTCCCATCACGAACATCTTTATCTACTGAGTACTAATTTCTATTTACTATTGTTCCTCCTGGTTGTCTTCCACCTACTCATGCCTAACTTGTCAGTACAATGGGAATCCCTTATGTATCCTCTAAATCGTTATTTATGCATATTACCTTTAGACAATATTGATATTGATTACTCCTTTTGTAATATTGCTTCATTCCTACATATGTACTACTTTCTACATATAATAGTTATGGTGGATTTCATTCACCATTTTATTATAATTGTAATCCAAAAAAGGCTAACATTGTTTTTCACCCTCATTACTTTAACCATCATAAGTTAGAAGAAAAACTTATTTTAGACTATATCTACACTTTTAGTTATTTCATTTTACTCCTATATATTAAAAAAACTTATTAATTGTATCAAAAAGGAAATAACCTCTTGGTACTAATTATTTTCCCCTTTACATAAGTAAATAGATCCCCTAATTGTATGAAATTTAACCTGACTTGTGTAATTAGTGCATCTTGGTCTCTATTTCTATTTACAATTTGTGTCTCAACATTTGTTATTTTGAAGAATACAAACATGAACTTATTTCTATTTGTATTTCAATTCTCAATTTTATCACACTTCCCATATGGGCATTATTTTTGGCAACTATTGTGCAATTGAATTATATTGATGTGCCCAATTTAGTTTGCTTAGTCATTAGTTTATAGTCAGTCTCTTGCACAGGCATCTACTATATTTATATGCTTATATAATCTTTGACACCTTATATGTAGTTCTTGAAATTGTTACATGATATGAAGTTCTTTAATTTTTTTTCACTTAATTTATTATGCTTCAGTTTTATAATGTATATACACAGCCTTTTGATTTGTTGTGATAAGCATAATATGTGCTCCCCTTGTGTACTTTGTAATGGCGATTGTTATCTTCATTTGTTGTATTTACAAGTATTTGTATTTTGTATGCAAAACATAGTTTTTTCCTACCCTAAGTTCCATATAAAGCATTTCTAGAACTTTGAATGATATATATGCATACATATTATTTTTCTTTCTATTTTTTAAAATAAGATATTCGAAGTGTCAGGTAGTTAATTCATGGCTAGTTGCCATATTTTTCCCTTTTATCTCCCCCTCCCATCTTCCATCTTTATCATACCCCTTTGGTTTATAGTTATTATAAGTTAATCAATAGCTATGAGTGACTCTTTCTCTTCCGCAACCATGCTCATTAATAGTATGGTTTGCATAGATTTATATGTGTGTGCTATGGTAGCTACCAAATTGCATCACCCTAACATTCTTCACTCTCTACCTTGCTACTAAAAATAATATGAACTCCTGTTAGGGTTAGACAAGGTGTCCACCTCATTGATCTTCCCTCATATATGATCATTGAAAGACTTATCTATCTTAGAAAGTAGTATGTTCTTAGCCTCCTTGATGCAAAGGCAACTTGCTCCCTTATGTGGCAACTAGTTGAGGATCAATTAGTCTTGCTATATGTACACTCTACAGATTCCACTCACACTTGAAGAAAAGAATTGTGTAGTGTAGCAACTCATAGATAGGTGCAATGCTTATGGCAATCTGCATGCCAAGTTTTGTCTTACTATGAAACACTTTTTCTACAAAGAGAAACACTTCATGATTGGATATGCTTTATTGTGTTGGCTTGCTTCTCGTGGTTTGAGGCATGCCATTTACACGTGGGTTCTTCTCACACTCATGCTTAGTATCAATAAGGTTGAGCCACAAGAGGAGGCTCAAATGTTTCATTATTGGCACAGGATATCGGAAGATAGGAAGATCCTTGCCATACGTGAGAGCTTAGAGTTGTGGTTCCCTATTTTCATTTCCAAGCACAAATGCTACAAGAGAGAGTTCCATCTTGTGGATTATTTTAAAGCTTACAAGTAGCATTCAAGACCATCTATGTGGAAGCTATATGAACCTTCAACTACTACTGAAGATCAAAGTTATGTTGTTTATGAGGGATGCAGATTAGACTTTGAAGTATGCTAGTTCGTTAAAAGGATTGGAGATATATATTGATCCCTAATGGTCACATACTATAGGATTTCGTCTTTCTTAAATTTTGTTTCATTTAGGTGATTCCTTGATTCTTTTCTATTAGGGTCCAAGTTCCGTCTCATCTTTTTGACCTTATGCATTGTTTTCTATTTTTGCTGAGGAATGCCAATTTTACATAAGCTTTTGTTTAATTCAATAGATATACTCTTCTAAGTTAACAATTAAAAAATTCTAGTTAATCATTTATTTATTTACTTTACAATCCAATTCAAAAAAAACAAGGGTATGTTGCTATTGTTTATCCATATTTGTCAAAGCCTTAATTATTAATGGTTCATCGTATCGATTTAACAAAACCCAATTAATGCAAAATATAGGCACCTTCAACACTTATTATTTGAAAAAAAAAACTATCAGCATCACTTGTGCAGTTAATATATTATTTCATTTTACTTTACTTTTATAAAATTTTAATTCAATCAAATTCAAAACACATCAATATATTATTTCATTTTACTTTACTTTCATAAAATTTTAATTCAATCAACTTCAAAATTTTCATCATTCATTTGATCATTTACAATCTTCCTTCCTCTATTCACACCTCACCCTTTTCCAATGTTTCCTCCCTTCCTCAATTCAAACCTCGGCTTTGTCCAATGTTTTCTCTAGTTTTGTTACGCCTCTACCACCACTTCTTCCCTTTATATTTATTCTTCAAATGAATCATCCATTTTCATTTCTACCTCTGACCCTATAACCTCACCTATCATCCTTCATATTCCAAAGCAGTCATGTCCACAGTCAGCCAAGCTTTGGTGAATAATGTTGATGACAATAAGGATACATGGGTCATTATTACTCATGTCCTCAGGAAGTAGTCAGTTTAGAGAAAGACTCCACCCTATGCAGTTTGGAAGATTACCATGCTCCTTATAGATGAAGAGGTATATAGATGAGACTTTAAATTCACACTCTACTTTTGATTCAAACTCCATTTGACATAACACTTTCAAATCATTTAACAAGGGTCTTAAATCAAGGCTTAGAAAACACAAAGAAGTCTTATAAGTAAGTTTTTAAACTACCCAAAAGATGGTGAAGTGTATCATTTTGAAAATTTTAAGGTCATTGAGAATATTGGCAATTACTTGATCACTGCACATCAATGGACATTGAACTTCCATGCCAACACTTACATTTATGAGTCTAATGTGAAGTCCCACATCGATTGGGAAGGGGAACGAAACACGCTTTATAAGGGTGTGGATACTTTCCCCTCGTGGACACGTTTTATGAGTGGCTACGGCTGCACCTAGGGAAACAAAATCCTACTATTGGCTACGGCTGCAAACAAGGACAATATCTAGGAGGGAGGGCTCTGGGATGTTACATCTGACGTGGTTATCTATATTGAGACCTACAACTTTATTCTGATTCAACACTTAACAAACCATACAACATTAAGTGACAATCTTATTGGTAAGTTTTTCTACTATTCGCCTTTCTCAAGCATGATCCCCCTTCATGTACTTCCTCCTTCAATGTTGTCAGAAGTAATACATCAGTATAAGCTTATATGAACTACTATGATATACACCTTTAAAGTAACCTTCACTATTTTGTTTAGCACTTGGTTTTGGACATATTTTATTGGTTTCTTGAATGCATTCAGGACACTACAAGACCAAAAGAGTATAATGACGTTGTTGAGCAGTTGTACATGATTATCACTGACAAAAAATATCTTTTCTACTACATTATGAACCATTTATTTATGCCATCTCATTCATATCTTCCTTAGTCTATATCCTTCTTGTAAATCACTTTTGTATCTAATGAGATTTTGGTCAACATTGTCCATTTTGGAAACTATGTTGTCAACACTTTCAACAACAAGACACCTGACATGGAGCCTCTTATTGTTGTGCTTGGAAGATTTCTAAAGATTAATAAATCAACGGGTCTCATTCATCTCATGTTGTGTTCATTTTTTGTTGGCCATATATGCATCTTAATCACATAAGTTTAATTAGTTTAATATTTTATAAGTTATGGCTATGTTAGGAATATCCTTAATGCAACAAAGATTCTCTTCAACCAAATATACGTCAGGAAAAATAGTGGCTTGATAGATTTTCATTTGAATACAACAATTGCAATTTACAATTTTGAGTCATTCATTGTTATCTCTTGATTACACAATTCATGTGTTCTTTTCACCTTTCCATTCCAGTGTATCTGAGACTCCAAGAGGAACCCTAACTTTCTCTCAAGTTTCAAGTGCTAATAATTTCAAAAGATTTTGTGGCTTCAGGCTTACATTGTTGTGGAAGCCTAATTTATAGAGCGTAACTGATTATACTTAAAAAATCACAATACTAAAAAATTTTATAGATGTAATGTAATAATATAATAAGCTACAACTACTATATCTAATAATAGCTAAAAAATAATATGCAAGACAACAATAAAAGGAACACCCAAATAATTACAAATTATTACTCAAATAAATTACACAAAGCAATAACACAAAGAGAGAAGGAAAAACAAAATGCCTTAGAACTAATGAGAGGCAATTGTTGTCGTTAGGACGATTTGTAAAGAGAGGAAGGGTCTATTTATACTATCTCAAACCCTATTTACCTAAAACACACTCAATGTGGAACTATTTCCCATATATACAAATAAATATCCACCTTGGAAAAAATTCTCACATACTTAATTTCTTCTCACCAATATTCAACAATGTTGATCAGGTCTAAACAATGCTGAAAATTTTGTAAGAGTAACCATATTATCTTTTCAGTAACTCTTAATCCTTTTGGCTGAGTCATATAAATTTACTCTTCCAAGTCTCTATTTAGAAATACAGTTTTAACATCCATATGAACTAATTCCAAATTTAACTGGGCTACTAAAGCCAACAAAATTCTAATAGAGGAACGTTTCACATCTGGAGAAAACACACATCAATACCCTCATTTTGTAGTCTTTAACTACCAATCTTGCTTTGTAGTGTACATCTCTTTAGTTAGAAATCCTTCTTTTTCAATATATATCCATTTGCAACCAATTGCTTTTTTCACCTCGAGAGTTTGGCTAATCTCCACTACTATTCTCATGAAGGGACCGCATTTCTTCATACATGACATTCCTCCACCTATCCTTTTATAAACTTTAGATAGCTCTTTGATAAGTTGAAGGAATGTCATCAGCTGCAATTGAGGTTACGCAGGCCACCATATCCATAAAATGAGTAAGCTTTCTTATGGTTCTTTTTTGCCTGCTGATTGCTATTGATTCACGTTGTGGTTGAGGTTCATGAGTTGAAACCTCCTTTTGAACTGGCTCTTCTTCTGCATGAAAGTCTTCTTTTGTTTCTTTTCCTTGTACTAGGAAAACAATGTTTCCCTCAAACTCTACCTACTTTGAAACACCATCGTGCTGTTTGGTATCTTTAGCTGCTAGCTTCTTTACTCTATCAGCTTCATCAAAAGTTACATCATTGCTTAATATAACCTTCTTTGTCTCTGGACACATAAACAATATCCTTTGACTCCAAAAGTGATCCGCATAAAGATAATTTTATTTACTCTTAGATCCAATTTTAACTCTTGCACATGATGTATGGAGTTGAGTCAAACACATATAAAGAATCATAGTATGCAATAGGCTTTCCATACCATTGTTCCAACAATGTTTTACTACTAATAGCAGTAGATGTAGATGATGAATGAGATGCCACACATATGTTATTGCCTCAGCCCAAAACTCCTTGCTCAAGCCAACATACACCGAACCTTCTCCAATAAAATCCGGTTCATGCTTTTGCCACTCCATTTTGCTATGATGTATTTCTGACACTGACGTGTCTGACGATGCCATTATCTTTACAAACCTTTTGAAAAGGATCACTCCTATATTCTCCTCCATTTTCTGTACAAAGACACTTGATCCTCTTCTATGTTTGTGTTTCTATCATCGTCTTCCATTTGAGAAAAATTCCCAAAACTTCATTTTTTTTTTTTTTTAGTTTTCATTGTATACACCCAAACTCTCCAGGAGAAATCATAAAAAAAAGGTTACAAAATAATGTTTTCCTCCCAATGAAGGTGTTTTGGAAGAACCCCAAACATCAAAGTGAACATAATCCAAAATACCTTTTGTATTGTGGATAGATGTGCTAAATTCAACCCTTGTCTGATTCCCCTTTACGCAATGATCACATAACTCAAAACTAGAATTCTTTAATCCTTTCAACAACCTTGATCTGATAGAGTTTTCAATGATCCTCCACCAGTATGCTTGATGTGCTCCGCAATTACATAGGTTGTGCCAAGTAATAAAGTGATAAGTAGAGTATTGTCCCACGAGGAATCAAAAACATTAATTTCTAGATATTCAAATCTCAAGTTTTATTCAAGTTAAGAAAATCTAATTTATAATTGGTTTTTAAAGAAAATAAAATATGATAATCTTTATGTCTAAATCAACCTAGAGTTACTAATCCCTTATTTGCTAAATCAAACTTTTATCCCTAATAAATTAATTAAGCATTTTCATCAGCAAATCTAAAGTATTGATGTCTATAAATGTATGTTGGTTCATTTATATCGCTACCTAATTTAATTATGTAATGTCTTATATAACTATAGAAGGTACAATTAAAGTCTAGAAATCACTTTAATTTGACTACATAGATCCTATAGGTATATGTCTATCATAGAAGTCAATTAGACTAAAGGCTAATTCCGTACTCCTTAATCAAGTTCAACCCTAAATCCCCAAAACATACTTAAAGATGGTCAATCAAGAAAATTAAGATTAAAGAAATTGAAATAAATTAAATATAATTAATTCACGGGAAATCAAATCTAAAAAACAAATAAACCCTAATTAGCCACACATGACTCTTAGAAATTCCATGAAAGAGATAAAATTCAGATTCAAAGAACAAAGAGAAAAGAAGATAGCCTTTAGGGTCCTATTTATAGATACTTCTTGTAGTGCTTTAGGAAGAGTCTTGATTGAAAAAGGAATTAATAAAGATAAATATTTATCTTAAATATTTACATTCCTATCTTTTTCTTTGATCTTTATCAGTAACTTTATCTTTTTCTTGAATTTGAATCTAAAAGACGATTCAAATAAGTGGGATTATTAAATATATAATTACATGAGATAAAAAGATATAATTTATAATCTGAATTCCTTAAAAAGATAAGTAATTTCATCTTCATCCTCTTGGTGGCATCATATGATAGCTTGTGGGAGAAGAAATTTTGCAAAATGACCCCCATGCCCTTCATTAATGAGGTGACGCCTTCTTATGACTTGGAGAGGAAGTACTCTTGTGAAACACCTTTTTAGCCTTCATTAATCGTAGGTGGCCACATTTTTGCCCTTTATGGGTCATGCAAGACATGAATTTGAGCTTAAGTGGTGGTCATAGACCTATTTAAGGAGCATAAATTATAAGTTAACATATATGGGCCTTAATCATACTATAATTTGGTTCAAAAACACTCTTAAGGTCTTGTTTTCTATGAATCCTTCTTCCTATACGAATTTCCACATTTCTTTATTATATATCCTCTTTTTTTATAAGTTTGATTGTCTTCTTAACTTTAATTCCTCAATTTCCCTGCAGTAAAAAAACTAAAAATATATTCGTGCAAATAAGTTTAATATAGGGAAATAAAAATATGACAGTTATACCCTTTATAACAAGTATTATGTGTGATACCTTTTAATCCAAAACAACAATAATAATAACTATAAGCTCAATAATAATGATGAAATCCCATAAAAAGATAAATATATGATAAAATTGGGACTTATCAATGCCCTAAGTGCATATACCACAATCTAGTTGCTTCCACCTCCTTATCATGATGGGATGTACCAAAGCAACCCCAATAACTGTACTGCCTTGATAGTAGTACGTGTTATTATTCTTCCGAATATCCTTCATTACCACCAATGTACTATAGAATAACTTCATTACTCTATTTTCTGTAGTGATTTTAAACCCATTTGAATCTAAAGTTCCTATAGAAATGAGATTTTTCTTTACATCCGGTACATAACGAACATCTGTTAATGTCTTGATCAATCCATCATGGTTCTTTAATTGAACAAAACTAACGCCATATGTAGTAAGAGAAGTATCTGCTTGTGAACAACTCTACATCCTTCATCTTAGAAATCAATGAACCAGTCACAATTAAGACACATGTGATGGCTACAAACTAAATCTAACAACCATACGTCTGACATATTTGAAGACGTCGTTGTAGATAATGAGAAATCTGAGTATTGATCATCACAATCAGCTACATTTGAGTTTATAGTAGCCTTCCTATTTGCAGGTTTGTCTTTTCTCTTTAACTTTGGATAGTATTTCTTCCAGTGGCATTTCTCTCGACAAAAGGCACATTCATCTTTGATAGGTCTAGACCTCGATTTTGATCTTCCTTTCTTCGACCAAACTGGTTTTGAGTACGTCCTCTCACGATTAGAGCTTTTGCTTCTCCACCTCTTTGTTTATCTCTTTTTCTTTGTTCATAGCTATACAAAAGCATAACAAACTTCTCTGACAAATACCTCATCTTTGCCATGAAGTATAGTAGTCTTCAAGTGCTCATACTCATCGAGAAGTGATCCTAACAATATCAAGGCTAGATCTCCATCTTCCAAAGTCATGTCCATGCTTTGCAAATCTATAACCAACTTGTTAAAGCTAGTGATATGATCATTTGTTGTGGTATCAAAAACATAAGTGAAGTGAAACAATCTTTTCTTCAAGTAGAGCTTATTCTCACTGTTTTTCTTTAAGAATTTATGCGTTAACGCCTTCTACAGCTTAGGTGCAGAAGTTTCCTTTGTGTATGGATACTTCTATTCTCTAGAAAGGTACGATTGAATTGTACCATAAGCAATATGTTTGATGGTCCTCCAATTTTCCTCCTCCATGTTGTCTGGTTTCCTTTTTTCTAGAGTAGGATCTAGTCCTTTTTGAAAAAAGACATCAAGAACCTCGCCTTACCACATCCTAAAGTATCCCAATCTATAAAAAAATTCAACTGAGTACTTCGCATTATACACAATTATTGCCATCAATGAAGACCACAACGATGCATTGTTAACGCTTGATATGGGCTCTTCAATTTTATCTGTCATTTCTACTCCAAATATTTAATAGTTGTTAATGCAAAAAACCCAAAGTAATTCTTTTATAATGTGGAAGATCAGTCTATGCTGCAACCACAAACCATGCTCAGACATAACCTTAGCTCTAATACCAATTGTTGCATAAGGCTAATTTATAGAGCGTAACTGATTATACTAAAAAATCACAATACTAGAAAATTTTCTAGATGTAATTTAATAATATAATAAGCTATAACTATTATATATAATAATAGCTAAAAAATAATAGGCAAGACAACCATAAAAGGAACACCCAAATAATAACAAATTATTGTTACTCAAATAAATTATACAAAGCAATAACACATAGAGAGAGAAGGAAAAACAAAATGCCTTAGAATTAATGAGAGGCAATTGTTGTTGTTGGTATGATTTGTAAAGGGAGGAGGGGTCTCTATTTATACTATCCTAAGCCCCCCTTCTACCTAAGACCTACTCCATGTGGGACTATTTCCCATATATACCAACATACATCACCGATAAGGATTCATGTTTCAGATCTTGCACAATTGAAATGGCTAATGTTCCATTCTTACTATCAATTGCTTCAATATTATTAACAAGGTCATTCACATTCATTCTATTTGAATGTTAACTGTATTTACTTTCAAAAGTTTAATATTAAAACTTGATTGATTTCGTTCCCACCATTTTCCAATATGCTGCTTCTGTCTTAAGCTAAACTCTTAAAGTGTGTTTGGATTGAGAAAAAAGTGAGGAGATGATGGGAGAAAATGAATATTAGATTTAAAAATTTCCATAAATGATAAAAAATTTATTGTTTTTTTATGTTTTATCCCTTAATTTTCTTTCCATCTAAATATGGGGTTAATGATTGTCATTTGCCTATTTTGTTTTTTTTATTTCATATCTCATATCTTGTAGGACATCGCATTCAACTCTTTCGCATTCACTTGTAGGGGTGTTCAAACCCGGGAAGGGACCGGGATTGGGATTTCAATCCCGGTCCCGGTCCCTTCCCGGGAAAATCCCGGTATCCCGGGACCGGGGGAGGGGG
>JBAGKO010014911.1:0-26089 GCA_037177275.1 Acacia concinna | reverse complement strand
TAAAAATAATTAAAACAATTATTTTATAAATATGTAACTCCCAACGTCATTTTTCATAATAAAATCCAGCATTAAAGTATTAAAATGTATTTCAATAAATATGAATTTTCTAGAGGCATCTCATACACTCAGTTTACTTCTAACTCATACATAGGGGAAATTGCCAGGTTTCCACATGGCTTAACATTGTGCGAGTTCATTCTTCCTCTTGGTCTCTTTTAATAATCCAATTTCACTTATTACTTGGACCCCACAATCCCAAATAATGTGGGACTTGTTCCTTATGATACACCCACTTATTATTTCAAACACATTTGAGGTCATTAAATTTTTTTGAAACTTTACCTTATTGGCCTGAATTCATTAAATTTAAGTAATTTGTGTTGCAGTTTAATTAAATGGAATTAGGTCACGTTAAATGATAATAGGTTGGAATATCCAACCAAGTATTTCTTGGAAGATACTCAAAGTACCCTTGGCTCAACTGGGTTGTTTCTTTCCCAACATTTTCATCTTATGCTTCTAGTGGATTAATGCTTGCTTCTAGGTAATTATTTCAACTTATTAATGGTATGAAAATTACTGTTTGCCATGACAGAATAAATTGTCTTGACAAGTAGAATGACTTATGGTGTTATTAGCCTTCTTGGCTGGTTTGGATATTTTCATACTTTTGTACTCACTACATCGATCTCTTCATAGTTCATAGCTCATACAATCTCATCCATACATTTAATTATCCATTTAAATTAATGGCCATGCATTTATTACGACTACTACTATTCTTGTATGAAGTGACTTTGACAACGAAGTCCTGAGACGTAAAGCTTACGCAAATTAAATTGAAGCCTAAGGTTGGGCCACCGTAAGGGCCCCAAATATCCACCGAAGATAAAAATTGGAATGTTTGGGATAATAATCTCTTTAGTGGATTTATTTTAAATAAGTCTCTTCTTTGAATAAGTAACATACTACTGTTTAATCCAAATAGTCCGTTTTAATTTTTTTTTTGAAATATTATTTTTTATTTTTCTCTTATAACTTCCTCATTTCAGTTTTAATTATAAGACTTAATTGATTTTTTCAGAACATTATAAAGAAAATTAATTACTTTACATTGAAATATTGAAATATTAAAATTTATCATTTTCTTTAAAATATTTTCTTTGACTTATGGACTAATATATAATATATTAAATCAAAATATATAATATGATGAAGGAATTTATTTTTCTTCATTTACTTCTCCAAAAAAGTCAAATGGATCTTATAATTAAAGTGTGGGTAGTATAGGTATCACAATATATTTACATGTAATAAATACTCCATATGGTTATAAGACTTAGTTGCCTTTTTTTCTTTTGGAGAATTCTAACAAAGTTAATTACATTACTTTAAAACATTAAAATTTATCGTTCTCCTTCAAACTATTTTGTTTGACTTATATAGTAATATATAATATAATAAATCACAATATATGATATAATTTATGTTCTTTTCAGTCATTTCTCATCAATAAGTTACTTTTCAACATATCAATCAAATAAATTTTACTTTTGATTTATTTTGATTTAACCCCAAGGTTCATCAATACTTCTGTTATCCATCACGAGAAAACTATATATGCAGGTATGAATTATTAGCATTTCACATTTAGAAATCACATAAAAACAAAACACACACAGATATGGAAAAAAAAAAAAAGAAACCTTTGTTGGGTTAATTACACATTACATTTAGATGACCGAATTAATTAGCACATTTAAATTCTTCTACTCATTTTATGTCATTTGCCTTTGACTTTGCGTTGCATGATTATAGTTTATAGTTTCATGCCAATTTTCCAACCTAGTTGGCACACTAAAAAAAAGAAGATAAATTTGTAGTGGTCAAAGAAAACCTCTATAAAAGTCAAAATTTGTAGCAGTTTATTCACAAATCACTACAAATTTGCAACACTTAACCCGCAATAGTTATGTGATCGACATTAGTAGCAGTTTTGAGTTAATAATTGCTACAAATTTACATGCCAACTTGACACCATGTGGCACAAAGTTAGCGTAACATTTGTCATAGTTACTTTGTAGAGGTTTTGATGAACATGACCACTACAAATGTTCAGTATGTGCATTTTGTAGTGATTATAAACCTAAAACCACTATAAAATGTGTAGGGTCGCACATTTGTAGTAGTTTTAAGTAACCACTATAAAGTTTATGCAAAAGTTGAGGTTAGTTTTGCACTTTGTAGCGATTCATATGACGGTTATAGGCTTAAAACTGCTACAAATGTAGCACCTATAAATACTCCCACCTCCTTTTGCTGGGTTTGCCGATTTCTTCCTCTGCAAGTGACTTATAGATATTTTCTACAATTCTGAAGCACTGCCCATATGTTTTTCCATTCAGGTTCGTTTTGTTGTTTCATTTATTTAGTTTATTTTCAATTTATATTTTTTTTTATAATTTAATTTTTTATATTGTATCTCTTTTTTTATTTATTATGTTCTATTTATTTTTGTTATAATTATATTTTTATTTGATTTTTTTAGTTTGAATTCTATTTCTATTTATTTCTTTATAATTGTTTTATATATTTTATTTTATTTTAATTTTTAATTTTTGTTATACTTAATTATATTTTTATTTCATTTCATTATAATGTAATTTATTATATTGTATTTTATTTTTCTTATTCGATATTTGTTTTCAATTTTTGTTACACTTACAGTTTTATGTCATTTCATTATAATTTAATTTTTCATACTATATTTCATTTTTATATTTTCTATCTGTTTTTATTTTTTTATAATTATAGTTTTATTTTTTTCATTATAATTTAATTTGTGATGTTGTATTTCACTTTTTTATTTTCTGTCTTTTTTTTATATCTATTTTTTAATTTTTCTTATATTTATACTTTTACTTCATTTCTTTATAATTTAATTTGATATATTGTTTTTAATTTCTATTTTTTATTTTTTATGTTTTATTTGTTTTGTAATTATTATATTTTCATTTCATTTGTTTAGTTTGCATTCTATTTCTATTTGTTTCTTCATAATTTTTTATATATTTCATTTCATTTCATTTCTTTATATTATTTGTATTTTTTAAATTTTTTTGTTATACTTAATTATATTTTTATTTCATTTCATTATAATGCAATTTGTTATTTTGTATTTCGGTTTTCTTATTTGATATTTGTTTTTAATTTTTGTTATAATTATATTTTTAAATATATAGCTATTTGTTTATAATTTTTTATAGATTTTATTTCATTTTTTTTTGTTTTTTTTAAATAATTTTTTATGGGAGAATTACATTAAGGTCCCAAATAAGAAAATTAATATAAAAGAGGTCCCCATTGACAAGTGATGAGCTATTATTGACAAGTTGAGGAGTTATATTGACAAGTGAGGAGCTATTATTGACAAGTTGAGGAGTTATATTGACAAGTTGAGGAGCTACTTGGGACTTGTCTAAAAATTAGTTTTCTTACTTGGGACCTCAATGTGATTCTCCCTTTTTTATTTCGTTTCAGGTATCACCATGTCTTCTTAGCGAGACAAAGGGAAGGCACTGATGGAGGAGAGACCAAGACGACCTTTAAGAGGCAAGACCAGTCTGGGGAGACAACATCTAAGACATAGTGTGCCCCCACCTACGCCTACACAGCAAGTTACCACACTGGTGCCTCTAGAGATGACCACCCTGCACACGACTGGATCGGTGCCGTAACAGGCAAGTACAGAGGTTCCAAATATCAGCGTCGACGACTATGATGAGAAGGAGGAGGTGGTATTCGCCAATATGCCTCTTGTGAGAGAGATAGAGCACTTCCTAGACTAGGAAGATGAGAGGGACTAGAATCACCTTTACCGTCATCTTCGTGACAAAGAGGGTTTGAGGTGGATGTTCGAGGTGAAAAAAATGTCAATAGATAATGAATATTGTAATAATGTGAGACATAATACATAATTTAAATATATTTTGTTTTAATATGTATAGATGAGCATAGGAATATCACTAGGAGGAGGTTGGACATGGCAGGGCTGAACAGTTAGACTGTCAGCGATGTGCAGTGGTCCCATGGAATGACACCATAGACCAGCCGATCGGGAATGGCAGCCACCTATTCAACCACTATCTGAACGAGTTGGGTGGCAATTGGATGTGGTTTCCTCCTAACTACAAGACGTGAAAGTATATTGCCAGGACAGTAAAGGTGCACGCATTCGAGAAGGCAGTGCAAGTATAAAAAATTATATTAGCACAAAAATGTCGTTAATCATAATTTAAATAACATTAAATTTGTAATTTTTTTGTAGACTAAATTCGCCATCAGGAATGAAAGGCATTGATACGCGCTACTGAAGATGGGGATGGCATAGAGGAAAAGGAGGATGTTGGAATCCTTGTTTTGATGATAACAAAAGACAAAAAGCAAAGTTGTATTAGAGATCAAGTATCTTGCAAAAGCTTTTCAAGTTAAATCACTCGAGTGATATCCTAAGAAACATCTTTAAGAAAATCTTGATCAATGATAGTTTTATAAAAAGGTTAAAAAACCATTGTGATTTTATGAAATATTATTATTGAAGAATGATTCAAAGTGCTGCAAAGTATTCTTCATCACTTGCAAGATCACCCAAGTGAATCTGGAAGTGAACATAAAGATCACTCGAGTGATATGCAAATATGTCATCACTTTCACATCACTCGAGTGATATTGAGAGTGATCAAGATCACTTGCTAAGCACTCGAGTGAGGGCGGAAGTGATAAGTACAAATCACTCCAAGGTTCACTTGAGTGATGCACTAATTCTTGATCACTTGCACATCACTCTAGTGGCTCATCAAGTGATAGGACAAATCACTCAAGTGGTCACTCGAGTGATACTGCGAAGTTGTGACTTCAAGTCTAAATAGGTTGCAACTAAAGTTTCCAGTAAGCAATCCTAAAATTGAGAAGATTCAGGTCGCGACATGTCACATTCTGGGTCACGACTAAAACTGTCTGAAAGAAACCAGGGAAATCAAAGGATCAAAGTCGCAACAAGGAAGATCTGTAGACGTGACCTCATTAACCAGAAGGTTGCTCCTTGTGTTAAGGTGAAATCACTCGAGTGAACACTTGAGTGAAGTATCATTTCTGTATTTTTCATTTCCTCTATTATTTTAAATGATAATGACTATGATTCTATGTGTTGACCTCTTGTTGCACCTTATCAATGATTCATTTAAGTCTTTGAATGATCAAGTTATTCTATCATATATTTTGTGACTTATCTCCTGATTGTGATGCTTGATTACAAATTTTTCAAAGTGTGAAATCACTCGAGTGGTGACTCGAGTGATATGGTATCGAAAAATAGAGTATAATCTATCTTGATCCTATACTATTGATTGTACTAGTTATAATTTTTTGTATCTCTGATATTCATCTAACGTACTTCTGTATAAGTGTTTGAGCTTTCCAAAATCAACACCAAGGATTAAGAGCTTATCAGATCAAACATACGTTGCAGACGTCATCAACATTTAATGCACCAACGGCTATATTTTAAATCCTCTCTTCTCTATCTCAAAGGCTATAATCTTAGAGAAGAAGTAGGTTTTTGCCATCAACGGTTAGAGAGAACGTGCTGACATGTTCAACTGAAACAACAATGGTCATTAATCTCACCCTCGGTATAAATACCTGCAGCATTAAAGACAAAAACCAACGAACACATTTATTGCCAAACCTACTGTTCTATTGATCTGTGAGAGAAAACATACTCTGTTGTGCTTCAATGTTTAGATAATCACTCTTTCAAAAAGAGCATTTATTACTTCTCTGATATTCTCTAAAAATTCTCAAGGTAGTGGGACCTTGAGATAGGTGCTGTATTGTAAAGTGTAAGGGGGAGTGAGAGTGTACTCACCTGTAATTGATTGTATAGTGGCTTCCAAGAGCCCGATTAATCTTGGAAGATAGTGGAAATCTTGGAAGAGATTCCAAGGACTGGACGTAGGTCAAGGTTTGGACCAAACCAGTATAAATCTTTCTTGTCTTCATCTAGTGACTTGGTTTATTTCTTTTATAAAGTTTAAATTTCTCAATTTTTATAATATCACCCAATTCACCCCCCCTCTTGGGTGGTTGGCTTGCACTAATAGAGGAATCGTCTCTACCATGAGGTTGATGTAGATGAGATGATGCGCATGGAGCAACTGATAGTACTCGTGCCTAACGGCATTCTGCTCCATGAGTGGGCTAGATTTGTGCAGCACCGCTAGAGTCCGGAAGGACTAGTAAATTTATTTTTATTTTTTTTATGGTGGACCTTTGGTCCATGAACCCACTAAGTCCTGGTATCTAGCCGTAATCAGAGCTCCCGGATTCGGTATGCCCACAAACCAACTAGTCCAAGCACCCTCAATCGAATAGGCCCGAAAGGTAACCACCTCTTTGAGGTGCCCCAAGGGAGAGAGCTCCCAACAGAAATTCTCTACAACTTTTGTTCTCTGGGATCGAACCCAAGAATAGATGGGTGTGACGCAGATGCCTACCTATCTACGCCAACTTCTGGTGGTAAATTTATTTTTACTAATGTATAAAGCAAATTTAATATGTTTAAATTTTGTAAATTAATTTAAAATTAATAATGTAAATTTGTTATATAGGTTGTTTCGAAGAGAAATACTAGGGTCTGAGGGCAGCAGACGATTCATCACACAACTAGATCAAAGACATTTGTTGTGACGTATAGTGAGTTTGTAATTAATTTAAATTTAACTTAATATATTTGAATTTTTTAAATGAATATTAATTTAAATTATTTTATGCAGGAGAAGAAGGTAGGGGAGGAGCGCTACCAAACACACTATGGGGAGTTGTTTGAGTCATCTATATTCATCAGGATGGAACCGTCACATCTCAACAGGTTGAGAAGCGATAGTAAGATTTTTGTTTGTAAATTATAATTATTTTTTTTATTTTTTGTGTGTAATAGTGGTTTAACGAAATGTGTGATGTAGGCATGGATGCATCAGTATGCGATGGAGATATTGTAGTCCCAGCTGCCTGTGTCCTAGAGGTCTGCCATAGATCTCGCTACACCCCTGAAAGTGGGTGTGGGCAAGGTTGAGCTCCCTAGACACTGCAAGGGTATGGGGTTAGCGGTTAGGTCGACCTTGAGCTATGGCAAGAGCAGTGAGTTGCATATGTAACATCCCAATTTTTGGGGAAACTCTTTAAGTTATAATAAGATTTAAATCTTATTATTTAATGTGCAATTTTTGGGGTAATTTATGTAGAATTAATTTCTAGGATTTTCTATCTGAAATTTTATTAGTATAAGAGCTCAAATTTCAGAGAAATTCTAGGAAAAATAGTAAACGATAGAATTAATGATTAAGAAAAATTGGGGAGAACTTTTGGATTATTTAAAGACTAATAACAGTTAGATTGGAATTTTTAGAGACAGTCGATATTCCGGCTTTACTGAAAATTCATCTGACATGTCACATTTTCTTAGGAATTCAAGTTAACTGAAATGACAATGAAGAAGTTAAAAATATGGGGAATAAAATTTGAGGCAACAAAGTATTATTCTCCTACATGTACACTGCAAATATGATGTACATTAGTTATTTCATTTTATTCCCTCCATCTCCACATACACAAAAAAAGGGGGGCAATGTACACTATAAAGGCAATGGATTTCGGTTCACTTTCCCTTTCATTCTTCAGCCTTTGCAATTGCTGAAATAAAGGCAATGGTTCAGTTACAAGGTGTCCAACAATTTCACTTCAAATCCCATCGGTTTCTAGCATTCATTCCATTTCCTTCATTTGCAAAGAAACTGAACTAGAGGAAAAGGAGAAACCGAAGGAATAGAGAAAGCAACCATTCTACTTCATTTTCTTTCGGTGAAGAGTAACAAAAAAGAGAGTGAGAGCTTGTGCATCACGTGGAAACCAGAGGCAATAATCATAGGTGTTGAAATCGCACGAGCAAAGCTCCTTCACCCATATCATTTTGCTTCGGTCCAGCAACACCAGAATCGTGAGACAGAGCTAAGCATCACGAATTAGAGATCAAAGGGCAGCATCGCAAGCAACTCTAGGTTTCGAATGAGGTTAGCATATTGATTGCAATTTTGATTTCAGATTCATCATGCTACTGTTTCGGTTTTTGGGATTAAAGTTTCTGAAATGGATTTGTTTTTGGAAATTTCTGTTTTTGACCGAATGTATTGTTGGAGATGAAACCGAGTGGGTATGTGTATGTCTGATTTCTAGTTTTGAGAATGGGTATGGCTGAAAGAATGTGTTCAAATGTAGAACTTGGGAAAATGTTATCTCAATATTTCTCCGTTTAGTTATGAACTACTAACATTTGACCATAAATCTGTAAGGAAATAAACAGTACCATCAAAAATAAAATTTTTAATTTCTATGTTATCCGCGTTATGTGTAACACCTTAAGTAATGACCATCTTTAAGTCACTTAACGTCCTTTAGTATTTTACTAACCGCAGAATACGTAAAAATTTAAAACTTTTGTTTCCGATGGTACTAATTATTTCCAAATATAATTATAGGCATATGTTAGTAATTTATAACCTTATGTACAAAAATCCAAACCTTGCATACTATCCATTAAAACAAAACTTAACATATGGACTAATATCATGCCAAAAATAAATTCTAGATTAGTCATCTAACATAAAACATAATTCAATACTATTTAAATACAAATTCCAACAACTTCCTCAATATACATATAATAATAAAAAATGGTCTTCATCCTTGGACTTCTTTTCCATTCCTCCTTGTTGAATCCGACCTTGGTTCATGGTTATTGTTGGGGGGGTGAGATTCTTGTGGATCCCAATAGCAAGTTAACACAATTCTAATATCAATACAAGCATGCAACTATGTGACAAGTATAAACTAACATGAGAGCTTACATGCTTTGTTTGCCCTATGGCAACATAAACTTAATGCACCTAAGAAAAACAATAGTTATATCATTTACATGTTAAGCGTGCAAACATAACATAGTTATCATTTTCATGACAACAGACAAAGCATAAACATAAGCTCAATAAAACATGTGCATCATCACAGAAAAATGAAATCATGTAACTTTGCTACTTTGCACCTTAGCCTTAGCCTTAACCTTCACCTTTGGCTGTTCAAGTCCTTTCCTTCTAAGGATCTCTTCCAAGCTTATCAAATCCTAAACAAGTCATTAAGGTATCAACAACCAAAATTAACATTGACAAGTTTAGATCAACTTTTCTGAAATTTCACTGATTCTGTCCCTAACTTCAAAAATTCACATATTTAATTATAGACATCCATTTGCTATGTTTTTAGACTCATTAAAATTTAGAATGTATAATGTTAGCTCACCAAATTTCATAGCAAAAAAAATTGGTTTGCCCTATCAAAACAGCACAAGAAACTCTACTGCCAGAATTCATTCTAGAAAGACAGGGAAAGTTTGTAAAATCCATAATTAAATCCAAAAATTTCCAAATGACCTGGTTCCAACCCCATTATCAATTTTCCTATGTCATTACATTCTCCTAAAATTTCATGGCCATCCATGGTCATTGGAGTACATTTTCAAAGAAATACATTTCAGCAGACAGACATATATTCCATAAATGCATTCTGACTTACAAAAATCATAACGCAACCTACAAAACTCTAAATGATATGGTTCCAAGCTTATTTTAAAGCTTTACATATTTATTTGTTCCACATAAAATTTTATGAGAATACAAGTTCATTTGCATAGGTTTTCGATCAAATCATGTTCTATCATCAAATTTTTGTTCCAGATTGAAATCTCAACTTTCAAAACTCATATCTCATACTTTCCAGAACCAAAATGCACAAAATAGGACTCATTTGAAAGCTTGTTAAGTCCTCTAAAACACTGTCAAATTTCAGAGAAAATGGACATCATTTGCCCCATAAAATGTTTACACGAAACAGAACAATCTTCACTGACCAGAATCAGAATTTCTAGAATTTTACCTTAACTTCATAAATTTGTAACTCTCAATCTATAACTCCAAAATATATGTTTTAGGATTCATTAGAAAGCTTATCATATATTCTATCATTCTGCAAATTTTCATAAACAATGGGGTTCATTTGTTTTGTCAAAAGCTTACACAAAACATATCACTTTTCTGTTTCCATGAATTCCAGAATTGCACAACTTATGCATATATATGTATATTATACTTCAATCCTTCAATTCAGAACCAAAATCAAATCCATTTGACACAAATCAGAACCAAAACTTTAGCATACATGTACATTATTTCTATTTTTCCCTTCCTTTCTAGCATAACCAAGGAAGCACATGCGCATATATATATTCCAGCATTTCCAGAAGTCATGTGCTCCAAAAACAGAACATACACCTTCAACCATATGAACCCATTTGAAAATCTTAGACATATGCTTTGGTCAAAACAGAAACATATACATTCTCTAATTCCAGCAAATACATTCAGATATACATATTCAAAGAATTCCTTTCGGTTCTAGCCATATATAATCAACTCCAAAACAGAACCAAATATATATATATATTCGGACATACACCTATACATTTCCAGCAATCATATTCGAACAAAATCAGAATCAGCATACCCATTCGGTCAAACACCCATTTTCCAGAATTTCCATTTGATTAAAACCCATTTAGAAATCAGAAATCAAAAGTGTAAAGAAACTCACTGGTTGTGAATCTTTCTTGATCTCTGATTCTCGCTGCTTTGTTGACAATCTCTGTTGTCGCGATTTGAAGTTGTTGACTGAAGGGAAAGAAGAAAAATGGCGTGGTTCTGATTCTTGTCAAAGCTCAAACTTTCATTTTCTCTTCTGTTTTTCCCGAAGGTAAATGGCTATTGTAAACTAAAGTTCTGTTCTCACCTTTGCTTTCCTTCTCCTCTCAACCGAAGAATAATGGAATGCTTCTATTCCTTCGTATTCTCCTTTTCCCTTGGTAACCAAAGGCATGATATGAAATGCCATCATTAATCCCAATTGAAAGCTTGAAACCGATGGGAATGATGAGCAAAAATTTAAAACGTTGCTTCTCTTCTTTTCGTGAAACCGAAAATGAAAGCTAAACCTTCCTTCGGCATTTTACAAGGCTAAGAAATGAATAAGAGTAAAGCAAATCCAAAGGCAATTGCTTATAGTGTATACTCCTCCCTTTTACACGTGTAGATGAAGGGAAATCAAAATGAAATATTGGTGTACATCATATTTGCGGTGTACATAAAGGAGAAATATTATATTGTAGCCTCAAATATTTTTCCCATACATTTAACTTCATCTTAGTCATCTCGGTTAACTTTAATTTCATAAGAAAATGTGTCATGTCAGATGAATTTTCAGTAAAGCTAGTATCTTGACTATCTCTAAAAATTCCAATCTATCTGTCATTAGTCTTTAAATAATCCAAAAGTTCTCCCCAATCATTCTTAGTCATTAATTCCAACGTTTACTATTTTTCTAGAATTTCTATGAATTTAAAATTTTACCGATAAAATTTCGGATAGAAATTTCTAGAAATTCATCCTTCATAATTCACCCCAAAAATGTGCATAAAATAATATTTCTTTCTTATTATTACTTAAAGAGTTTACCCAAAAATTGGGATGTTACAAGCCACGCGGGTTCTTTTTGGAATTTTTTTTATTAAAGACTCGGCCGAGTCGACTTGGATCTAGCCGAGTCGACTCGGCTAGCGGTCATCTCCCTCAACTGGACCGGACTGGGGTCCGGTCGGCTGATTTTCTGGCCCAACCGGCCGGTCCGGTTCGATTCTTCATTCCTTGATTTTTATTGCTAAATGTTGGAGGGAAGTTTGTAGAGTGTACCAACACCTACGCCTGAATTCAACAAAGTAGAAGGAAGTGTTGGTAGGAGTGAACCAAACATTTACATATGTAGATGAGTTCAAGAAGACGCTACATAAGTTCAGTATTGCATACAGATTTGAATACATATATGTGAAGAATTCAAGGGATTATGTGTATATTAAATGTAAGGTTGAAGATTGTCGATGGAGAAGAAACTGGGAGGGGAATAGGAAAGGGTACTCCTTTCCTCCATGTGATGAAATACACAAAAGAACACGTTCATACAATCTAAGACAATCTTGAAGTGACACAAGATAGAAATGCTATCTTGACATCATCAATTATTATTGAAGAGGTTATAAATCACACAAAGAAGCCTCCAAATGAAATCAAACAGAGTTTGACAAGTGACTATAGTGTGAAACTGACATATAGGCAAGCATACAGGGCAAAGGAGAAGGCAATGGAGGACATTTATGGTAGAACTAAAGAGACATACATGTTAATACCATGGATATGTGATAGGTTAAAGGAAAGTGATAACAAAACTATAGCTGAATGGGTGACTAGTGGGAGTAACACCTTTGACCTCTATCCTCCTTCTCATCATCATTACCTTCAACAAATTTGACCTCTTCCCTACCTTCTTTATCATCTTCCTTGTCTCTTTCATCTCCCCTTCATCTTCACCATCTTTCTTCTCTGTTTCCTTTTTTGTAACTTCTTGACCAACTTCCTTGTCCCTTTCCTCTCTTGCATCTTCTTCTCTATCTTCCTTGTATGTTTCATCTCCACCATCTTCTTTACCTTCTTCCTTGTTTGTTTCCTCTCCCCATCTTTTTCAATATCTTCCTTGTTTATTTCATTAGCTTCTTGGTTGTCCTACCTCTCAATGTTGAGTTACACCTTTAACAACTCTTCGTTAATAACAATAACAAGCATTTTATGGCTTTCAACTAGGTTTCTATGATTTTGCTTTATAATAGCCATCAACCTTCCATGAAATTCCTTCAATACCTATAAGACACAATAATAAGATTAGTTAGTCACAATGTATTATCAAAGGCCTATCTATTAATTTTGCATTTATTACTACCTACTGCCTCTAAATAAGGCACCTTATTCTCATTCAAAATGTCCTTCTCTTCCCTCACTTTAATGGCCTTCCTTGTAAACAAAACCCCAATATTCCTCTTCCTCTCTTTTACACAAGAAAGAAACAAAAGAGAAATAGTTTAATATTCATACCAACAATAAATATAAACACCCTCCCACATTGTATCTTTCCTTTTTGTTTGATTTGAATACTTTGACATAATTTCCATCTCTTTATATAGGTCCTTCATGATGTATGTGGCCCAATCAAAGCCTTCAAGTCCTTTCATTATGCAACACATCAACTTCAACACCTTGTCACTTATTTTTAAACTTGTATTGGGTGCCAAAGAAGTTCTGATCATGGTCAACGTAAACAAAAACTCAAGTCTGTGACCCACCTTTCTAGATGTTATGGTTTTCAGTATGTGTGCATACTTCACATTACCAAATTCTTGCTTCAACTTTTATATGTTTTATCATTCTCACTTGCATCCACTTTTACCTCCTCTCCATGTGATACCTCAAGCAATTTGAGACATTTGTTGCATCAATTTCAGCTCTTCCCCCTTATTATGAATTCATAAGTAAGGGGATTGTATGCTCTCATAATAGCAACTATAAGGTCTCGAGGGAGTCTCTTACAATCCACATTAAGTAGATCTCCAAATCCTAACTTTCGTACCTTATCTTATAACCTTTGTGTGAATTTACATATAAAATCAGGTCATTGAGTTGCTTGAGAGAGCAACGTTGTGGAAAGCAATTGTATATTCCTCCTCTTCTCTCTAGCTTTGCTTGTTTCATCCTACCACTATGTTTTTTCCTTTCCTCCATACACAAATTCTTCCATGTCATTGATGGCTACTTACGTTGTTCATTAAAATTTGTAAACTTCTTCCCCTTTTCAAACTCACTCCAAAAAATATGTAGTCATTCTTCATGTCTCTTAGTTCCACTATTACATGCTGCCCCTCTTTTTCATGACCCCTTTCATTCTACCCCTCAGCCTCTTCACTAGTTAACACTTTCAAGTCCATATTTTTCTCGTACAAAAAGGCACTTCATTGTCATTAAGTTAATCAATTATAGCACATTTATAAAGTCATATTAATTATTTCAAAATATATATATAATGTCACTTTAAGTAAAAGTGACCCTAATAATCTAAAACATTACATTAACTCAAACGGGACACTAAATCAAAACAGGAAATAGAAGAAAATATTATTCTATCTCTTACAAGCAACAAAGAAAGAAATAAATGAAAATGATTCAACCTATTCAAAGTTACTTCCTAAGAGACTTTCATGATGAAATCTCATTATTGATTTGGTTAAGTTACTCATAATTTCTTCATTTTGTGAAAAACATAACGAGTCTCATCAAACCCATTATTCTTTGAGAAAATCCCATTACAGACACCAACAGTTATAGTCACTTCATTTTCTTAAGTATTATGTTTCTTCATTTTGTCAAAACCATAACAAGTAAAGTCAAACTCATTATGATTTCAGTGAATCATATTACTGATTTGATTAATACCAACAGTTTTGATTGCTAAATTTGCTCAAGTCACTCCTTATTTCTTCATTTTGTCAAACCCATAATGAGTATCATTAAACACATTATTATTTCAATGAATCCTATTACTAATTTGGTTAATACTAACAGTGTTGACATAAAGTGTTGAGCACTTGAAGAATTTGTTTGTCATCCTTCACTTTCAGTCATTTGATGGCAAAATTTTATAGTAACTATTATCTTATAAAATGCCAACACTTGATTATTTAGATTCCCCTTAAGCTCAATCTTAACTATATGGCATTTCATACTAAGTTTTTCCTCAATACAAAAAATACATGCAAAGCACCACAACAAAGTCAACATGATAAGATTTTCTAATGCATATTACATATTGCACATTAGACTTCATATTCAACCACTTCTCAACTATACACATAAGTGCATCAGTATACACATATCTCCAAAGAACAAACAAGGGAAAACTAATATCTCTAAAGAATAACTGACACCTTATTTTGGTTCACCTATAGAAATGATGTAGGTGCCTTCAGGAAATTTAAGGATCAACTTGCATTGGTGAATAATATGTGTAGTGAGCCTAAGTACCCTGTTTGCCTTTTTTCAATACCTAGTTTTAAATCATTAGCATGAATTTACCAACATTATTCTCATCTAAAATGAATGTATTTCAATGAAGTGGATAATGCAACATTAGTAGGATTCAAATCCAATATAAACCCATTCACATGGAATGCAAATTAGATAAGAAATAAGGATTACTCAAATGCAATATACATATAATTCAAAGGAAAAACTTATTGCCATTTCTTCTTAAGCTGAACTCGCAAAGAAACCCATAAATTGCAACCACTACTTTGTCAACAAATGAAGCTTCATGGACCCAACCAAAGAGAGAGGAAGAGCAATCCACTATGTTCTCATGGTGACTTGCAGCAACTCTAAGGCACACTTCCATTCCACATCATCCTCACAGTGACTTACGGTGACTCAGCCACGAAAGGGGTTAGGGAATGTCACTTTTTTACACAACCACCCTCTTCTTTGGATCGACAGCATGCGCTCCATGTCTTGCTTAAGCTCATGATGTTCTAGTGGCAGTTCAGGAAAACTTGCACGCACGAATGGGTTTCAACTTTCAAATTCAAAGTGTTTACTTCACGTGTCGTCTCTCTCCTTTTGTTTATTACATGGTCATTTTTCTCCTTTGATCAGAACTCAAACAACCCAAATTTCCCTTTTGTCACTAATCTATCATTTTCAAGTATTAGCATGCCTTTTTGGGTTTTTCAAATTCATTTAGTATTTAACTGGAATTTTCCCTAAAATCAATTGTACTTGTAATGACTCTTTTTAAATAATATCATTTGATCAATGTGACAACTTAATACCACCACTAAATAAATACAACCCTTTCAAAATCCTATGCAATATGAATATATTATCATTAACATCATTTAATGGCTTTAAGTACAACCAAACAACATTTCTTCTATTCTCACCCCTTACCTAATGAAAACACTGAATTTGACTAGCAAGTATATCAATGGCTTGTCTTGACCTCAAAAAGCATCACTAACAAATAAATTAACTATCCCTTTGAGGCATGAAAAACTTCATGATAATACCCAAAGTTTAGACAACAAAAGAAAGGTGAGGTTTGATTTTAATATACCTATAGGGTATAGAGAAATATGGACTAAATTCTCTGTATATTTGATGACTCCCCATTTTTAGTTAAATTGATACATATTTTAGTATTTGGGGAGTCATAATTGCTAAATTAAAGGGATTTACTAGAGATTTTGATAAGATATCGATTTAGTACATTATTTAGGGGATTTTAAATCAAATATGATAATTTTAGATTAAATAGATATATTTAATATTAGATAAAAATTATAATACTTTAACAATTTTGTTAAAGTATTAAAATTAAAAAAAAAAAGAAAAAGAAAGTTTGGTAGCTACTCTTCTAATTAGTTTTATCAGTGTTATTAAAATTAGTATGTTATATCTCTTTCTTTCTTTCTTTGTCTAGTGTAACACAAAGCAACACAGTTTGGGTAAATTGGGAATTGCAATATAACCTTAAGAGAAGCTATAGAACACAATGTTGAGAAGAACCGCAAGATAGCCGATGTTCATCATTCTTCTTCATTGGGACTTTCAATAGAAAAACTAGAGAGGAAAAGAGGGAGGCTTTAGGATAGGCTCATCAACTCCACGAGAGGATGAGAGGACCATGGAGGTGACGCAGTTGAAGACCAGAAGTGTCGTCGACCATTTGAGGAGCAGACGCCCTCGAACAGAGATCAAATACTTGTTTTGGAAAGTTGAGGTTCTCAATTTCTTATCCTTGGGATGTCATTTTGTGGCTGGCTTCTCTCATTAACATTCTTGGATCAGTGGGGGCAACTTGAATTAGAAAGGAATTGAAGGAGACATTGTTGAGGCTAGAGGAGATAGAACGTTATTACTATTTTTAGCTTCTCTTAATAAGAACGCCATTTTGGGGGTGCTCTAATGTGTCTCTTATTTATTATGTTTTTCCTTCTTAATTATGTTGTCTGATTTCATAATGGCGTGTTGGCTAAGATTGATTGTAGTTATGAGTAGTTAATTAGTTTGCATTAGGATTATTTTAAACCCTTGCAAAGATTAAGACTTATTATTACTCTCCTTAGTTGTTAATGACAATTATGTATTAACTTTATCTTATGCCTAATGCTTCTTTGTCATTGGCCACCACCTATATTGCCTTATTCAATTAAATTAAGCTTGAGAGAGTTAATTTAATTGTAGAACTTAGGTAAAATTATGCTAGACTTGAAATTTGTGATTAAATGGATGATTTGTTAGTATCATAGAGATATAGTTACTAATCTAGCATTGTCAAATTAAGGTCGTGGCTTAATGAATATTCTCTCTTAAATGTAGCAAGAGATTGTGCATGTTAATTGAGGATATAAATTTGGGTTTTACTTGAGAAAGCTTAATCAAATGCTTTTAAACCTTAGACAAACATGTAATGTCATATAATCGCTAATGGAGTAGTAGTTAATTAAGTTTCATGAATTGCAATGGTGAGAAATAATCCTATGCTCCTCTTGTCTTGAAGTAGATATTTAATTTTGTCTCATCAAATTGTTTTCCTTTTCTTAATTTGAAGTAATTTTTAGGATAAAAACTTTTCAAATAATTTTACTCAACCTAATTGAAAGCATAATTGTGACGATTAATTTATTTTTGCCTTAATCCTCATGGGAATGATAATTTTATACTAATTGCAACATGTGTGCTTACGATAAGTAAAATGGCGAATAATATTTTATAGTTAGAAAGGGGTATATATATAGAGGGAGGCTTCATGTATTGATGTATTAATGGCATAATAATATATCAAGAGTAATTATACAAATTACAGTATCTATGGATGATAAATAAAACTAATAGAGGTTAAAGAAAGAATCAGGCCCTTAACTTTCTATTAGTCGGGTACACTAGATATTAGCTAACATTTACTCAATAATAAGCAAATTCTAAGAGCTTATTTGGTTGGCTGCAAACTAGGGAGGGAAATGAAAAATAAAAATTTGCAAGCCGGTGGCATCCACTTGGTTCACCATTTTCCTAAGAAAATATTTTCCTAGGCCCATCAATTTTCATTTATAAAGATAAAAATTAGTTTCCACAAATTTAATTTAGTAGGAACCCATTTTTAAGTGGGAGGGAAAAAATGACCTAAAACAATATTTCATGTATGGAAAAGATCAATATAATGGCTAAATGAAAAAACATAGCGATGCGAGAAATGAGCGATAGTGATAGGAGTGATGGGGATGGAAGTAGAGGGGATTTGAAAAAATGGGGGACTATAATTGATGGATTTGAAAGTCAAAGACCATATACTCTAAAGGGGTCAAGTACAATAAATGAGGGAAATTGAAGAAGGGAGTCATCAATAGCGTTTTTCCTAAAAGGTTAAACTACTGAGTTTGGATGACTCTGGATTTGGAACTTAATATGAACGCCATGGATGCTATGATTGGGTAGAAGGGTTACTTTGCTATAATGAGAGACAAGCAGGTAGATCTAGATGCAGAGGAGCATGACAAGGATGTGATTAAGGATGATGGTGATAAGAATACGCCAGCGTAGTGCTCAGGTGGTCAATTTCCCTCTCTAAAGGTGTTAGCATAGGAATATGTGTCCTGGTGTAAACCATTTATGAATTCTCATGGTAAAACTCTTATGAAAAATACTAGAAGTGGCTTTTATGAGGAAAATGATGGAAAGGTTGTGGGGGATCTAATATACTAATGAGGGCGACTTTGTTGAGTAATGGATACTTCATAATATAGTTTTCTATATCAGAGGACAAGAATTATGTAAAGTTTTTGGATGATTGTAGATTGTTACTTGTTGGTACAAAGATGGCGTTAGAATTTCAACCCATAGAAGGTGGATCACCAAAAATGTGTGGCAGTGTGGGTTAGGATTTCAAATATGTTAGTGGAATTACTGAGGTGTATTGGTAATTTAATAGGTAAAATGCTAAAGATTGATAGAACTTCTACTTTCTCAAAAAAAAAAGATGGTTTTGATCAAATATATGTCGAGATTGAGTTGCAAAAACCACTTTTACCAACTTTCACTCATTATGAGGAAAATAGAAAGGTTGAATCTGAAGGCCTTCATCTTGTGGGCTTTAACTGTGGTAAGTTTGGACACCATATGAATTAGTGTTCTATGGTTTACTCGAATTTAGACAGGTGTAATATTGGAAGAGAGGTGCATGAGGATATTCCAGCAAAATCTCAAAAAATGTCTCCTGTCAAATCACTAGTACCAGTTCCAGTGAGGGGAACAGTTAATGAATCAATTAAACACAAGATTTTTGGACCCTAAATGATAGTGAAGTGTGATTTTATTAAAAGAATTTCTTTTGTAGTTATTATGGGATCTTTTACAGTTTCTTTACCCTGAAAAATCGAGCCGAATTAAGAGGGTGTTAAATGGGTAATTAAACAGTGCGGATAAAGGGAAAGGAGGGAGTAAGGAGCAGATTGTGTAGGAAGAAGAAGCAGAGGAGTTACACCGTAAATTTAGTGCTGAAATTAGAAATTTGCAAGAACAACAATGGCTTTGATTAAGGGCAAAATGTGATATTGGATTTAAAGGAAGTCAGAGAGGAAAAGAAAATAAAGTGGTTAGAAATGTGCTAAATGGGCTTATAAAGGAATTGCCTAGTATTGATATATAGGGATTTAAAGTCTTAAGACCACCTAATCATTTTGTTGTGCTTACAAATGGGCCCATAGAAGAAAACAAGTTAGAATAATCATTAGATCTTGAATGGTGTATTCAAATTCAGTGAGCTATATAATGGTTGAATCATGTGAGATGGATGGAAAAGAACTGCGTTGGCATGTGAGTCCAATAGACTTAATGACCAAATGGATATTCATGAGTGTGATGTAGTTGTTATATCTATGGATGATTAAATGGCTTTGTCCTCATCCTATAGTCACAAGTTATCATGAACTTTCTTATCTAGAACTCAAGGGGAACAAGCATACGTTCCTTTCCTGCTTTAGTGTGAGAACTTATGAATTTGTATCATGTAAACTTTGTTGCATTGTTATAAACCCATTGCAGAGGAATAAAGGCTGAACATATCATTAATAAATTAAAATTCCAAAATAAGATTGTTGTTGATTCATAATGCTTTAAAGGATGAATATGGTGCTTGTGGTCAGATGAATTTAAGAAGGTTGAGCTAGTACGTCAAACTTCTCAGTTTTTTCATTTTCATATGGAAATGTATAATTATGAGCCTTGGTGGTGTACTATAGTGTATGCTAGTCCTATGCCAATGAAAAGGCAGGAATTGTGGAATGATTTTTTTCATCTTAGTATGTCATTTCAAAGGCCGTGGTGTTTGGGAGTTGACTTTAATGCTACTCTCTTTTTAGATGAGCAAATATCTTAAGGAGCTGGTAGTGGGGTAAGTTGTGATTTCTGTAGTGTTTTTGATTATCTCTAACTAAATGATTTAGGATTACAGGTCTTAAATTTACATGGCAATGATCTAGAAGTGCCGGTTGGATTGATCAACTACTAGCATCCATAGATTGGACTGAGAAGATTCAGAATGCCTTGGTTACTCATCTTCTATGGTATAAATCTAATCATTATCGCCTTTGTTTTGGTTGGAAGGTTTGGGGCTAATAGCGTAACCTAAATGACCTTTTTGATTCATAGCTATATGGCTCATACATGATAAATTTGAAGATTTTGTCAAGGGAAATTGGTTGACTAATAATGCATGAAAGGGGAATGTTTTCAAATTTTCCAATGCCTATATAGATGGGAATAAGGAAGTTTTTGGTTCCAATACAGTCAGGAAGAAATTACTTATAAGATGGTTAAAGGGAATCACCAAAACGAAGGCTAATTATGGATTAACTAAGGATCTTACTAATCTTTAAATGAAACTTTGCCTCAAAATTGAATCGGTTATGACACAAGATACTTTGTTATGGGCCCAAAAAGCCAAAAGTGAATGGGTTATTAATGGAGATAGAAATACTTGGTACTTTCATACTCGAGCCAATAGTAGGCATAAGAGGAATTTTATTGGTGCGTTGAAGGGTACTGATAGAAACTACGTGTATGATATGGAGGATATTAAAAAAATGGTGAGGGGGTACTTTTAGCATTTATTTTATGATGATGATTCTAGAAGGGAAACCCTCTATACTATAGTATTTTATGTCCTCATATTGATAATAGGGATCTAGAGAATATTGGCAAAGTGATTGAAGATGTTGAAATTAAGAAAGCTATATTTGGTATGGGGGAGCTTAAGGCTCTTGGTCTCGATGGGCTAAATGCTTTGTTTTAGTGAAGCCAATAGAAACATGTTAAATATTCTCTTTGTAAATTTGTTAAATCTTTATGGGGAGAATCTAGAGAAAATTGCAAAAGATAATGGTACACTTTTGGTCAAGGTACAAAAAACCGGACCAGGTAAAGAACCGGTCACGATATGGGTTTAGGATTTAAAGGGTTCAACCGGGTCGGACCTGGGGTTGAACCGGCCATATTATAATTTAATTAACAATGATAAAATAGCAAAATTAACTCATATATTGTGTTCAAAATAACTAAAGCTAGTTAAGTACCACCAAATTAAATCAAAGTTATTAAAATATAAAGGTACAACATTTTTTTTTTGATAGAAAGGTACAACATATTAAAGTATGAGGCAATTGACTTTTCTGTGAGAGATTAGGGAACTAATTGAATTACATTAAATTATTTATGTTTATAGTTCTTCTTCAAACATATTTGCTTGATTTTATAAATTAATATATAATTTAATGATATATAATATATTTAAAAAGTTTATTCAACTCCCAAATAATTAACCAGCGTTTATATAAAAAGGCGCATGGGAGTATTATTGTAATATGAATAGATCTATTATATAATAGCTAGATTTCCATTTTTTCCTCCCTGAAACGTTGACTAAGATTAGATTAGAGTGATTTATTTAAAAAGAAAAAAGAAAAGAAGAGGAAGACTTTAATGCAAGAGCATATTGGCAGAGAGTAGAGTACAGGTAAGTGAGACATATGCAAACAATAATAACATTAAAAAATGTTGGAAATCTAAAAGCAATGGCAGAGAGTACAGATAGCAGACCTACTTCCTTTATTTCTTTCAACTTTCAATCTTCATTTTACTTCTTCCCTCTTCTTCGTCTCTTCACTCAAGCTCTTCTTCTTTTTACTGCGTAGACCTCTCTTCTGTCACCTGCAACGTTCTTTGCCCGTCACCATTCGCTGTTTGTCGCCACCGTTAGCTGTTCGTCGTTGCATTTAGCTGTTCGCCATCGCATGCACGTCCTTCTTCTGCTTCTGTTGTCCGCCATCACCTATTCTTGTCTCCTCCTTCTTCTGCGGTTCTCCGTCCACCGTCTCATTGTTTTTTTTAAATAATGACTCAGCCAACCCGGGCAACTCGTCGGGTGGTTCGAGTCGACTCAGCCTCAGCCGAGTCGACTCGGCCAATGGTTAAATGACTCAACCGGACCAGACTTAGGTCCGGTCCGCCGATTTTTCGGTCCAACTGGCCAGTCCAATTCGGTTTTACTCACCTTGCTTTTGGTTGTTATTTCAAAGAAGGATCAACTTGAAACTTTGAAGGATTTAAGGCCTATAAGTCTATGTAATTTAGTGTGTAAAGTTTTAACTAAAATCATTACTAATAAAATTAAGGTTATAATGCCAAATATAATTTCTTCTAATTAGTGCAACTTTGTTCCAGGTTGTTATAGCTTATTGCACATTCCATGTGTAGCATGTCAAGACAGCTTGGGTTCATGGCAATTAAAATAGATCTTGAAAAAGCCTATCATAAGGTGAATTGGGAGTTTCTTTGGAAATGTCTTTATGAATCAAATTTGTCAAACCATGTTGTTGATGTTATTTACCATTGTGACTATGTCTATGCAAATTCTATGGGATAGTGAGAAAACTAACTTGTTCTTGACAAGGTGAGGCATGTGACAAGGTGATCCCCTCTCCCCTTATTTATTTGTAATATGTATGGAAAAATGGACTCATATAATCTAGGAAAGAGTGACATCTAGGGATTGGATGCCTATTTGACTTATTAAGAATGACCCTTTTGTTTCGCACTTATTCTTTACTGATGGTATTTTTTTTGTTGAAGCATATATTTTTCTATCCATATAGGTAAGGAATTGTCTTGATGAAATTTTTGCTAGTTTGGGGCTTAAGGTGAAACTAAAAAAACACGTGTTTACTTTTCTAAAAATGTCAACCATATAAGGAGAAAAGACCTTAGTGATACACTAGGGTTTCAAATGGCAGCTAACCTAGGAAAGTATTTTGGTGTTCCCTTTCATCATGAGTAGGTTAACAAGGAAAGTTTCAATGATATAATCAAGAGAGTTAAGAAGTGTTTGGCTTCTTGGAAAGCACAATCCTTTTTACTAGCTAGAAGAGCAACGTTGGTGGGGTCTATAACTTCAGCAATCCCAAATCATACCATGCAAACATGGTATCTTCCTGCTGACACTTATGCCAGTATTGAACATTATAATAAGAACTTTCTATAGGATACAACTCTTGAGGTTAGAAAGACCTATCTTATATCATAGGAAACCATTTGCAAGCCTAGGAAAAGTAGAGGACTAAGCCTCAAGCATGTGAAGATGAAGAATCAAGCCTTTATGATGAAGCTTGGGTGGGGACTCATTCATCATAAAGATGATCTTAGGGTCCAATTAATTAGGAGTAAATATAAGTGCAGAAATGAGTTAATTCCTATTATAGAACAAGGCTGAGCTAGTTTGAATATGTAATGGGGAGTTCGTGATAGATGGAAACATGTCTAGGAAGCTTGTACAATGTCTTAAGTCAATCATAATGTTCGATGGAATCTTACTGCAAATGGTATTTTTTTCTGTTAAATCAGTTTATGATAAGCTTATGAATGAGCCTCAATAGAATGATCCCATTTGGTAAAAGGTGTGGAAATTGAACGCTATGCATAAGTGTTGCTCATTCATTTAGTTAGTGTTATATGGTCAACTCTTAAAAAATGAGGAGCATTGAAAGTGCCATATGTGTTCTGAATCAAAATGTTATATGTTATTGCAGGCTTTTACCTAAGGGGGGTGAATTGGGTGTAATAGAAAAATTTAAGAATCTTGGAAATCTTTTTGCATATTTATAAATAATAAGTAGAAAGATACTAAACCTTAAAACACTAATCAATTAATCAAATCAAATATGCTAGATATAAATAAGATAAGGGAAGAGAGATTGCAAATAGAGATTTATCCTGGTTCGGTCCTCCACTGACCTACGTCCAATCCTCAAGCTTCTCCTGAGATTTTTAATCCACTATAACTTCTTGTTTAATCTAGGCACAAGAGAAGTCTCCAAAATTCCACAAGTTTAGCCAGGCACTTGTGTAGCCTTCAACAATTCCCTTCAGCATTTCAAATCTATGTACTTGATCTCTCTTGTATTCATTTTTTAATGATTTCATATATATAACAGATGAAGAGTATTTGACCGTTGAGCGTATTCTTCCCGTTGAGCGTCGTTGCAGAAGACTGTTGGAAATATAGCCGTTGGAGATCGCTTTTTGACCGTTGAAGCTTAATCCAAGTTTAATCACATTTAACCTTCATATAAACTTGATTAATAATGATTAGAAATGAGTAGAAACAATATAATCAATGTTTATATGAGTTTTGAGAAGATTTAAAAAATCCGAGACGATAATCAAAATTCTGCACGACATCACTCGAGTGCAACTTGAAGTGATTTGTACGGATCACTCTCAACATCACTCGAGTGGCAATGGAAGTGATTTGTACGATCACTCTCAAAATCACTGGAGTGATATGAAAGTGATGAAAAATTTTATGATCACTTGAGTGGCACTGGAAGTGATTTGTACGATCACTCTCAAGATCACTGGAGTGATATGAAAGTGATGAACAATATTATGATCACTCGAGTGGCACTGGAAGTGATTTTGAAGATCACTTGAGTAATTTGGAAAATTATCTCCAAATAAAAAAAATGACCCCTCTCCAGAAAGCTCTTCAAGTCCTCTTTTCAACGCAACAAGAAGCACTAAAAAATTCTTTGTAATTTGAGAGTTATGATTAAAAGAGTGATGATTGTTCAAGAAATGGGTTCATACTTCAGTGGTGACTTCTCTCATGCATATCTCCTTCATTGGACCTTATATACTCTTGATTCTTGGCTCTAGAAAACACCCAATAAATTTATATTTATACTAAAAAGGTTTCATCTCAAATGAATCTATGCTGTGGGAGATATCTTCAAATACTAAACCTATCTTGGATTTGTATGTATAATTCCAGCATCATATTCATATAAGCATATCTCCTTAATCTGACATGAGTTTTGCTTGATTCTTGTTTCATTGCATTGCATTGGATTTCTACTTTCATATGTAATAATTTTCATCTCCATTTGATCTGTGTTGAGAGAGAAACCATTAAAATATTGAAGCTATCTTGAAAATGAATGTAGAATCTTAGCATCAACTTCAACAGAGCATATCTCATTAATCCAATATTATATTTGCATAAAAATAGTTTCATTGAGTTCCTTTTGAAGTCTAGTTTCATATGAAAGAATTTTCAGTACAATCGGATGAATATTGAGGAAGTTATCATCAAAATACCGAAGCTCTATTTTGCTGGATGAAAACAGAGTATAACAGATGATACATCACTTGAGTGATCTAAGGTCACTCGAGTGATCAAGTCATTCTTCACTTTGATTTGATCCATCTAACCTTCACTGGATCATGTAAACCTCCAACATCACATCCAATGACTTGAATCTTGATCTTCCATGAAATCTTGCATGTCTTCTTTTCTTTAATCTCCTCTCTTTCTTCTTGATCATTTTCCACATATTCTTCCTTGCTTTTCTTTGACAAGTATCTCCAATTTGATAACTTCTTCACTT
>JBAGKO010014861.1:0-11401 GCA_037177275.1 Acacia concinna | reverse complement strand
GCAATTGTGTTGGGAGTGTTCGTGTGTGGATACCTGTAGAGGGAGGCGATCAGAAGCGTCAGCTCCTCAAGATCGAACAAATCCTTCATCAAAAAAGGTACTCTCTAACTACTCGATCTAAACGTCGTTGATAGATCCTCTATCGAGATTAGAAGTTTTTTCGCTGCATGTATGTTCTAATCCCAACACAAGGTTCAACAACTCCCTCCTTTGTCACCTTCTAGTTTGAAACTTCTATTGGTTAATAGAGTCAGGTTTGTATAAAGTGGAGCCTTACTCATCTTTAATATGAAAGGGACACTTTGGTCTTTTGATCAGAATTTAGAAAACCTAGATTCTCTCTTTGTCACCAATATGTTATTTTCAAGTGTTAGCATGCCCTTTTAGGTTTTGCAAATTCATTTGGTATTTAACTAGAATTTTTCCTATTTTCTATTGGCATTTTCTTATGGGATAAGGTCCAATTTTGTATTGGAAGTCTTCATCCAGGAGCGGTGGGTATTCAAAAGTTTTTTTAAATGCAATTTTGCCCCAAAGTATAGCAATTGTAGCAAATTTGCCCCCACAGTTTAAAAAGTCAACTTTTACATCGGAAGTCTTCATCTAAGAGAGTGGGTATTTGAAAGTTTTTTAAATGCAATTTTTCCTCAGAGTATAGCAATTGTAGTAAATTTTCCCCCACAATTTAAAAAGTCCAATTTTGTACCGGAAGTCTTCACCTAGGAGCAATGGGTATTTGAAAGTTTTTTTAAATGCAATTTTGCCTTGGAAGTATACCCACCATTTAAAAGGTTAGTTTTAACTATTAAATTTGACAGAGATATCCACATGGCACTCCATACATACCACCTCCTTGCCAACTCATCATCTAAAGTCAATAATATGTTGACATCGCATGTTTCTTCCTAACTCTTCCCATCTCTCTCTCCCCTACTCCTCCTCCGATGTAAATGATCAACTAACAACCACATGGCTGAGAACATTTAAAGGGGAAACCCATTAGTCTTCCTCTTCACCAAGTTTTCACCTCTTCCTCTTCTTTCTTCTACTCAAGTTGAGAAAAACAATCTCTCTCACTACTAAAGCATCCATTGAAGAGAAAAACAACCACCACCAGCCATGATGAATTGAAGATTTTATACTTTTCACAGTTGGGTCTTACCTTGCCATAGAGTGTTTTTGTTAGATTGATAATTCTATTTGTGATAGATTTGATAATTCTATTTGTGATGCTTCTTGCAAAAGAAAGCATCAAAAGTGCAACAACATCAAAAAATTCAAAACCATTGCAATATTAAAAAATCACATAGTAACTTACCAAAGAAAAAATTCAAAACCATTGCAATATCAAAAAATCACATAGTAACTTACCAAAGAAAAAATCACCGAGCAGCATTCATGTGTTGACGATATAGAAGAGAAAATTATATTTCGGCTTATGGGTCTTTAAAGATGAGCCATCAAACCTAGAAGATGAGGAAAACAAACTCAAAAAGGAGAATACTTGTGATCTTGAAACTTGGAGATGCTAATGTTGGTTAGTTCAAAGAGGCTACAAAGGTTTCGCTACGGCTAAAGAAGAAATTGGTGGCAATATGGATTAATAGGATTTGGAACCCAAGTGACAAAAATGGGCGATTACTACTACAACATATGGATTTTACATTCCTTAAAAAGTCCTTTTTTCAAATAGAGAATTAAAAAATAAAGGTGGTGGCATTTTGAGAATTAAAAAGAGCTTACTTTAATTTTTTACTTCAAAAAAAAAAATGGATGCCAAAAAGGGGCTTTTTTAACTTACCGCTTCTATCCTCATTCGTCCTCCTTTCTCTCTGCCTGAAAACCCTTTGTTCTCTATTTTTGTCACACCAAAATGAGAGAAATCCTCCACATCAAGGGTAGCTAATGCGGTAACCTAATTGGTGCTAAGTTCTAGGAAGTCATTTGCGATGAGTACAACATTGACTCTATCAGCAAGTACAACAGCGATTTTAACCTCCAACACAGTAGATCCATCAAATCCATCAAGTACAATGGCGATTATGATCTCAAATGGTAACAAGCATTATAGATTATGTAAAATCTTGTCCCTTAGGTAAGTACAACGGCTATTCTGACCACCAACAAAAACGAGTACAAGGGCCACTACACCAAGGAAGCTAAGCTCATTGGTTTGTTTGTGTGTTTCACATTCCTTAAATTTTCTTTCTATTATCATTTCAATCCCAACAAGTGATTAATAACATGTTTGCTTAATACTTGTATATGTTTCGTGATCTTGCTTTCATTATCTCCAAAAAATAATTCATTATATTATGCACATTAGTTGTTGTATTGCTAGTCTTGTCTCATTATTGTTCATTTTCTAGCTTAGATGCATCCAATTTTCATTTCTTTCAAGAAACTTCACAAATCTTTGAAGTTTGTCACTCTTTGGGTGGAGGCAACAAGAAAGAAAAGAGAAAATGACATAATAATAATAATAATAATAATAATAATAATAATAAAGGGACATACTGCGTCCCTAATTTGCCATAGTTGCCACTTTCTTTTCTGTGTCTTTTTTTTACGGATGCAGTTTCTCTTCTTTCTATGTCCTTTACATATAGGTCCCCAGAAATAGACATTAAAAAGCTCTAAAAACGGACATTAAAAGGATCTTTGATGGTGGTAGATGAAGATTCAAATAAGTACCATCACTGAATGGGTTACAATCAATTAATCTTGATAGCTCCTTCTTCACCTCCATTGACGTCGTGGTCCTTAAGTCTTCCTCCACTTGTAGATGCACCACGACACAGACTAAGGAGATGGTACAAAGGGAGAGACTGTGGAGAAAGGATGATATGGGATCATATGACTTTGCAACTAATGTTGTCACCTAGTTCTCTAAGTTGGACGATGAGGTGGTGTGCCATATGGATTTAACAGTAATTAACTGCTAAGGCAATAATGCTACATTTTTTAAACTTCGGCAAAGAATTGCAACAAGAAAATTTTTTGGATACCCACAACTCCTGAGTATGGGATTTTAGTATTTCACCCTTCTTTTTCCCCAATAGTTTTTTTTAGGTTTGGATTTGCAAAGACCAGAAGCAATGAGTGTTTGGCACCATGGCACCTCTATCTTCCGTCGTGGCACTACCATATCCTTCATGGATTTCTAAACGTACTTACCCTAGAAGAAGAAGCTTCTCCTGTGGCAGAAAAAGTAGCTTTAGAAAGCTAAAACTACCTCCTTGAGCTGCTCTGGTAGATGCAACGATGAGCTCCAGTATGCCTACTCTAAGAGATGGGACGTCTTCCATTAAGTACTTGTGCTTCTGGTGGATCGAGCTAATGACTTGCACGCTGAGGCCAGGGCCATGGCGCTTTTAGCCAATGCTTCTGTCTATAGCTTTAAACTTCTAGCCAAGAAATATGGGTCTCAACCATTGAAGGTATTCTGCTAATGGAAACTTTATTTTGGTTGAAGGCACTGATGGATATTTAGTTTAGTTCTTATCAAATTATTTCTTTCAGTTAAAATTTCTATTCTTAAAATGCTTTAATGATTGAGATAGGTCATTCTCTTTACATATGACCAAAATTTAACCTAAATCTAGTAAGAATTGTCAAATAACTTCTGAATTAAACTAGTACTAGGTTTGGTGTTCAATTTTGTATAAAACCATAACATCTTATGATTTTAATGAATGCGGGACCAAATGGATAGAAGCCGCTTGTGGATGACCAAATTGAAAGTCCCCAACTGAGTTTCCTGTAAATATGGACGCTTTTTCTTACTGTTGTCTGTGGTTAAATCAGGCAAATTGGTTTAATTCGACTCTTTTTGTATTGAATAGGTGGCAGGAAGAACCCTGCAAGTTCTTTCTGCTTTAGGTTTATTTTCTTTCAAGCTATTCTTAGATTATGTCAATGGAGTTCTTGATCAAAACAAAAGAGTTCATGCATCTGAGCTCAGGATAATATTCACACAACTAGGACCAACTTTGATAAAATTAGGTCAGGGCTTGTCTACAAGACGTGACCTCTGCCCACCTGAATATCTATAAGAGCTTGTTGAACTTCAAGTATTACGTTCTTCCCCTTAACTTCATTTGTTTAGAAACATGGAAAGACTTTTAGTAAAGCTTGTTTCAGTCCTTCATTAATTTTGCATTTGTTAGAATTATGACTGTTTCAATGATTAATATCAATAGGCTGCATAGCAAGTTCTTATTTAATTCATTAGGGCGTATGGCTTTGCTTTGGGACATAAATTCTACGAAAGTTATTTGCTTATGTAGGGGAGTGTCATATGCCCTTTATTGTGAATTATGATATAATTCTATAAAGATGAACATTGAAATATAGGACTTCTGGATAATTTTTTGTTCTCATGGTTTGTTAAGATGGTTTGCTTGTGTTTCTTGATGAAGAGGCCTTTTCTTGCATAGAAATGGAATTAGGACTATCTCTTGAGTCGATTTTCTCTAGGAAAGTTTGGGTCAAGTATGCAAAGCTCGGTTGAAGTACTATGGGAAACTTGTGGTAGGCTGAAGTACTTTAGGAAACTCGTGGCAGTCAAGGTGCAACGCCTTAGCATTAAAGAAGCTATAGGATTGGACTTCTTTCTGATAAGAGGCCTAGGATTTTTCATAAACAAATATGTTGACATAATCACTACTGATATTGTTGCTCTTATTGATGAATTTGCACGAAGAGTTTTTCAAGAGCTTAGCTATGTGTAGGCTAGTTCTTCAATCAATAACTGACTGATTTTATTGCAAATATCCATAGACCTTTTGCCTATTGAGAATAACAATACAAATAAATTGTATTGCTCTTATTCTCATCATAATTATTTTTGAAATATCCTTTTTTTTAATGACTGATAGAAATACCCTATACTTAGCCCTCAACAGACTCATTCTTAGACTTTTCACTGCTTGATTTATGTACTTGTAAGAACGCAAGCATTTGATGACTGTATTATTCTCTCTCTTAAATTCAGAAGACTTCTTCTAAGTGGTGTGTGTCTGATATGTTAGACAATGACGCTAAAGTAATAGTAACTCGTACTATCTCTTGGAATCTAAAGTTAATTTTGATGAGTTCTTATAGGAGGGACAAAATGCTAAGAGGTTCAGAAAATTGTATGCTGACAAGGAAGATATCTTTGCCCCTGATATTTTCTGGGATTAAAAAAGTGCCAAAGTACTAGTAATGGAATGGGTGGATGGAGTCAAACTAAATCAGCAGGAGGCTACAGAGAAGTAAGGATTAAAGGTCTTGGATCTTATAAACACAAGCATACATTGCAGTCTTAGACAGCTACTTGAGTATGGATATTTCCACAAAGATCCTCATCCTGGGAACCTTTTGGTGACACTTGATGGAAAGCTTGCTTTTCATGATTTTGGCATGATGAGTGAAACTCCAGAAGGAGCAAGGTCTGCCATAATTGGCCATGTTGTTCACTTGGTTAACACGAACTATGAAGTAATGGCTTGTGATTACTATGCTCTTGATTTTTAGGCAGTGATGTGGATGTTTCACCAATTATACTAGCATTTCAGGACTTCTTTGATAATGCTCTTGATGGAGTATAGCTTTTCTTTTGTTGATAGTATATAATAATATCTTGAATTTTTAAATTTTATGTGCTATCAGTTTCATTGTAATAATGATGTTATAGAAAAGGAACATATGCTTCCCGTACGTTGTATGGGGAGCTTATTTATTTTGATATTATTTTGCTTTACTTGACTCTTAAAAGTTTGTATTATTTTTTATTTACAATGAATTTAATAAAATAGAATATTATTTGATTCATATCATAATCAATAAAAAAATATTCTTCTTCATAAAACTTATAAATTGACACAATTTAGTTGAATGATACATCACAATTTCTAAATATATTTTTCTATTAAAAACAATAGTATCACATTAGTAGCATCTAAATCAAAAGTGATTGCATTATATCACATCATCCAATTATATTTGACTTACATCATCAACTTCCCTTTTAAGAATGTAATGCATTAAAGTAAAACCAGTAATATTTTCAAAATTAATAATACCATGCAAATTACACTTTCATTTAAAGCAAATAACTTGAGTATTATTGTAAACCATAATTTGGCTATTTCGTTTCTGACAAAGATTGATTTTGGGTAGGTGACATAAGTACTTTTCTATTGGCCATATATGCTATGTCACAATCATAAAATTTCTACATATTATTGTAACTAACTCTATATATGGCAAAATATTACGATACTATAACCACTATATTTACTTCAAGAATCCATGGTATCAATTACATTCCCACATTTAAAGATTCATTCTCAGAAGTTCTATGTATCTCTACTTCAACTGTAATGTTCTTGACAACCCTTTTAAAACAATCAAATTTGCTATTAGTTGAGTATTTGTTAATTAGGCGAGACATCTAAGATAGGAAGAACACGTAGACCAAAACACCAGAGTACTGCTCATCACTAAGGGCCCGACTGATGAATAGAAATTGAAGAAAGATGGTAAAAGTAAAGGAGCTTTTTTACTACTCTTGTTACTCTAAATAATTTTTTTTTACTACTGTAGACGTCCACTCTTTTTGCTCCTCTAATGGTGAAACCCTTGATCATTTATTCTTATTCTGTCTATTTATAAGAGTATGTTGGTTTGGGAATTCCCTCGGGTTTCACAATGATATTCTATCTACTCACACCATTTTTCAATGGATCTTTACTTAGTTACAACTTCATACAAATCCCACCAATATCTGGACTTTATTGCCTTTTCAACTAATGGATGACTTGTGGTTTGCACAAAACAAACTTTGTCATGATGGCACTCACTTATCCCACCCTACAAGTGATGCGAAGAGCATAATGTAAGGCTTCTGCATTCATTTTTCATCTCACCCACCAACGAGTCCAAACTAATTCGACTCAATCGCGTACTCCTCTGCCAAGAGTGTCTAGCTATCATGTAGCAACACAAACCCTTTATAATCAATGGTCTATCTCTTTTAAGTTTTTCCCTTCAGCTTCTCACCATCATAGTATTCATGTTTGAATCAATTTCAATGATGATTACTTCCATGAATGGTTGATCTCTCCTAAAGTTCATCTGGGTGCTCTCCATCTGTAGTTGGTGCCCTTATGCTTTGCTTTATCTGTCCTCCAACATCAGCAATTAATCAATCATCCCTGCTCCTATGGTATCTTATGTAAGCTTATTAAAAAATCGCATGTTAAAATCATTACGCGTACACATAATGTTTCGTGGAACTTATCATATCTTCTTAATGATGTTTGTAAATTATTACACTGTTTTGTACATTATGTTTTAGCTTAAATAAAATTACTACTTCCATCGAAGAAAAAAGCTAAGGTTTTTGTAGTAAAATCTCAAGGTAATTGAAAAGTTGTATTTCTCATATACAAACCATACATGTTTATAGAAGAGGGAGGGAGACAATATCATAAATACTTATTATAATTCCTGATTCTATGCTGATATACATAATTACATAATCTTTCCTGATTCTATGCTAATATAGATAATTACATAATCTTTCCTAATTCTATGCTAATATATATAATTACATAATCTTTCATAATATAGTTTTAACATAAGATCCTAACAATAATATCTTACATAATCCTAACACTCCCCTCAAGTTGGAAGCAACTTGGACATCAAATTAACAAGGAAAGGATGATCGTTGGACATCAAATTAGTGATGATCGTAGGACCACCAGATCTATAACTTCTACCAATAATCTATTTCTTCAAAGAAGGATCCAAGGACCAAAACAACAACACAAGACCTCGTCAAGGACAATAACAACAACAAACAATTTCACCCAAGAACTGAAGTAGACGACAACTAAAGGCAACAAAAGCAACCTGAAATATTCAAATTAATCCTAACATGCTCTAACAAACAAGCAATTATACCCAAATGATACAAATTGAAACAATAAATCCTACTCCAACAAACGGCCTCATGAAAGACCAAACAACACTTCAAACATAACAATGCTCCAAATGTCTCACAAGAGACCAAACAATGCTCTAAAAATCTCACAAGAGATCAAAGCAATGATGAACAATGTCCTCACAAACAACCAAACACCAAAAGAATGTGATCAAAATAACTCAATGAAAGAGTCCAAAATTTCAAAATAACTTAGAGAAAGAGTTTAAAATATCACAATGACCCAGAGAAAGAGTCAAATATCATAATATCAATATAACTTAAACAAAGGGTCCAAAATTCAAAACAACTAACTCAAAACATGATCACCTCATAAGACTATCAGAAAACCCAAACAATGAGGCTTCTGACTCTGATACCATGTAGTAAAATCTCAAGATAATCAAAAAGTTGTATTTCTCATATATAAACCATACGTATTTATACAAGAGGGATGGAGATATGAAATATAAAAGTCCGTAGTAAAATGTGAAATAAAATTACAAAATATGGATGTATATAACATATAAAACAATCTAGTGGAGGTGCGAGTTACTATAGAATCTCAACCATTCATCACACAAGGACCCAACTTCTCTTTATACATAATCCTCAGCTACATTTCAAAATCATGGGTGTGCAAATAAGGAGGTTGGATTTGAGCATTCACCAAACATAAATTTCCCATGGGAAAGTAAAATTATAATTCTTTAACCTAGAAAATTATTAAATTGCCATCACCTCAAATATGTTTCGCATAGCCAAAAATAGTTTCTTTAAACTATATTCATCCCATATGCTTTCAAATTCAACGGCCATAACCTCAAAAGCATCCCATATAGGAAAGTTTTATAAATTAATATAGCATGCTTTTGCTAGTCCCACAACAGATTGAACACTCATGCATCTCCACTACATGCCTTAGGTGATGCTTGATCCTACCATCTACAACATCTTGTGGCAAAAGATGATTAAAGGTTTAAACTTTCCTTGTCAGAATCAATTCGTTGTTTCTTGTCATTCCACTATATTTGTCTGTTTATGGAGTTGCAGTAAAATAGTAGTTGAAAAGTATCTTATAACAAAAAGATTTCAAAAAAAATTAGCAAGCACCCAAAACCAAAATTAAGGAGGAAATGAAGTTTTGATTTCTAATGAAAAGATTCATTCAAATGTAGAGCAAACTATTCAAAAGGCATAATTATTATGTGTGGTATGACCCAATGCACATGCTTTGTTTAGCAATGAAAGGGTACCTAACATATTGCAAACAAAGGATTTCAAAAGAAGAAATAAGTTATAAGGATGCAATTTCTTTCCCATGAAATACAATAAAAACTTATATTCTTTATTCTTCTTCATTTTGTTTTCTTTTTAGCAAAACGTCATTGGTAGAAATGAAGCAAATTCCCATAAATGTTTTATCTTTCCCTTATACAACCTTATATGTCTTCTGAGTTTATTGTTAATATATTTTATCTTCCTCATGGTTTCGAGCATCCTCTGCTAAACATGCAAAACCCATAAGAACCCACCAGGAAAATCCACAACACAATTGTTAAATATCATTAAAAACAGGAGTGTCCAACTAACCTTACATTGGGCACTCTAGAGATTGATGTTCCCTAAATTCATCTCGTACTGATGTATTATATTTTGTGTCCTGTTCACATAAGATCTTAATAAATCAAAAAACACAAGTGAAAAGGGAAAGATATGGTTAGGGAGAAATCAAAGTGCATGGACCTAAAGCCAGGAGTGGTGTATTCATGCATCTTAGTATTTTAGAGGCCATATGATGGGGGACAATTTGGCATCATAGAGAACACTGGGTTCATGAGCTTTCATGATCTCAATCTTTCCCTACCCATTTCTCACTTCTCTACCTTTCTTCCTCCCCAAACACAAATGTTAAGGGTATTAGGACATGTTGGATAATATAGAAGAATTGTAACCTTGGCGGAAAAGAAACATAAAGAAGAGTAATGGGAGAAGAGTGAAGAACCTTTCTAAGCTAGGAAAGCTAAAGGGAAATGATATAACATGATATTTATATGGTTTTCTGGGGTATTTTATATCTAAATTGCACACATTTACCCTCAATATTGCATGGTATTTATACTTTATGGATTAAATATTTAGACTTTGCATTTTGCTGAATTATGGGTAAAAATATACTTATTTTATATTATTTATATAATTATTCACTTGCCTTGGCAAAAGTTCTTGGTGATGATATTTTCAGGGAATCAAATGAGAGATTGGAGCCCAAGATGGATCGAGGATGGAGACACCAGAGCTTGAAGGCCTAAACACATGGAGAATGCTAATCCGTCACATGGGGTCACAACTTGGACATGTTAGGTCATGACCTGAGGAGTTTTATTGAAGCTGTGCGTTTTGGAGCAAAGACAAGCTTGGGAGGATTTTTCATGAAGGTAGGTCGCGACTTGAAGACCCTAAGGTCATGACTACATCCCGTAATATAAAAAGATGTGTTTCGGATTAGGGTTTGTGATTAGCTATAAAAGGGGAAGTTAACATGCGATTAGTGATAGTGATTGCTCATGAGATTTCAGAGTAAACAGCCTGAAACCCTAGTTTTCCCAAATTCTCTCAATTCCCAAACCCTAAACCATAACCATAGCCTCCATCTACCCAAATTCCATTAATTCCAACCACCATAACCCTAATCTACCCAATTCCTCACCAAACCCTCAACCAATCTCTCATAGATTCAAAGACTGATTGTGATAGCAGGGGATTTGAAGGCATGAGAGGCTAAACCCTTTAACCTCTCGGTGATAGATCGTAAAGGTTGGAGCTTATATATTAACCAGGGGAGTAGAACTATTTAGATCTTCTAATTTTTTCTTCATCTTGTAATTCTCCTAGATTTAGGAAATTTTTTGGATGATGTGATTTCTTATTACGATTGTAATTTAAGAAGATCTAGATGTTATGCTTATAGATGATTGAATTATTGATTTCATATTTATCCAAGTTTTAAAGACTTTTATGTGTGATTGGTTTGATTTTTGTGATTGCGATTGATTTTCCCTCTTGCGCATAATTCTCGATTGTTGATTGACAATTCGAGGATTAATTTATTCATCTATCTTAAGTGCACTCTAGGAGAACATAAGCAACGTTTTAATTAAAGATAATTAAACCTAGGATCCTATGAGAGTTTTCATTAATTAAATAGTTGGACCCAAGCGATTGCTTGGGGGTTTTTTATAAGAATTTAGAGATTTAAAACTCCCAAAATCTTTTGAGAGAGTGAGGATAGCCTAGCGACCATCATTGAGGGACTAGTCCATCATATTACCCTTTCCAAACAAACCATCCTTTTAAACCCTAAAAGCCTAAAAATAATTAGTTTAATTTAGATTTAGTTTAATTTAGTTATTTTCACCACAAAAA
>JBAGKO010014850.1:0-11401 GCA_037177275.1 Acacia concinna | reverse complement strand
TAGAATTTATAATCATAAATTCAGTCTCACACAATATACAGAAATCCTAAGTCTAGGAAATTCCAAAACAAAATGAAATAAAAGACTAGACTGCAAATTTACTCCCTTGTGAAATCCTGTGAGCTCAAGCCTTGTCTTCCATCACCAAGAGGCTAAGGGTTTTAGTCGTCTTCAAATTGCATGCAATCACTCCTACTATAAGAATCCATGAGTAATGCTAAAACTGGGGTGAAAGGGTGTAGAAGATGATGAATGAGAAGGATTTAGATGGCTTGGAATGGTAGGGAATGATGGAGGAACAAAGGAATTCGAAGGTTAGGGTTTGGAGGCAAGAAGAAGTTGAGAGAAAATGGTGGGTGGTTCCTGGCTACAAATCTATAGAATTAGGACGACTTCCTCATAGTGGCTACTTCCCCTTAAATATGTCATGTAAAAACCCTACTTCAAAACTCGCTACTTAACTTTACGGACTCAAGTCGCGACCTAGCATGATAGAGAGCAACTAAGTTTTAATTTAAGCTCAGGTCGTAACCTCAAATTCTCAGGTCACGGCCTCATAAGACAGACAGCACTTCAGTCTTGACTTAACTTTCAAAACACATAGCTTCATTTAAGTTGTCCAAGTCACGACTCTAAACATCAAAGTCACAAGATGGGGCTTCAAAACATTGCACTCTATGATTTGGCCTTCAAGATTTGGTGGCTCCATCTTTGCTCCATCTTCATTCCCAAATTCTTCTCCGATTGCTTGAAAATCACCACGAAGAGCTTTGTCAAGACTAATTAAGCAATCATATATATTAGGAGAGAAAATCACCCTTTTTACACTTAAAACAACATAATGCAATGCATAATTCATGTAACCCAAAAGCTTTAAGTGCAATTCATAATGAGGGTAAAAGTGTTGCAAATCATTGAGAAATATTCAAGAAAACCATGTAAATATAATGTCCTATCAGTTTGTCATGGGTTTGGACTAAAAAGATATGCATCAAAATATATATATGTTTTTTCACAACCCAACCCTTTAAATTTTGAGAAAATTGCATTGAGGTCCTAAGTAAGGGAATATATATCAAAGATGTCTCGTGAAATCAACAAATTGTAGTAAAGTCCCTTGGGACTTTTCTGTTGTTAATTTAAATTGTTCAATTATCCAAATACCCCTAGTTGTCAATGATAGTCATTAGGGTTGTTAATAGCCACACCTGGAGTTAGTTGTCAACAACAACCCCTGAGGTTGTTAATGGTTGCCCATGTTGTTGTTAATGGCCGCCTCTGGAAATAATTGTCAACGATAGCTTCTGTGGTTATTAATGATAAGGCCGCTATTGACAATCTCAAGAGCGGCCATTAACAACCCCAGGAGTTGTCGTTGACAACTGGGGCATTTGGTGGTAATCGAACAATTTGAATTAATGAGAGAAAAGTCCCAAGAGATTTCACTGCAATTTGTTGATTTCATGAGATTTCTTTAACATATATTCTCTCACTCATGAGCTCAACACAATTTACCCTTAAATTTTTACAAGTTGGTCTCGTTAGCTAACCTATGTTAAAAGGGAGACTTGTACTATCACTATTGATAAAAATTGGGACCTGTGATTGGAGCATGTAAATAAAGGATTTAGGAAATATTCACACATAACTATAATTAATGGCATTAAAAGTATTTTTAAAATGCAATTTTTTTATAATAAAATTTTTGGAAGGGGGTCGGGCTCACCCACAATCTAAGGGCATGGTGAAATCTCCATTGCTCCTAGGTGATATTAATGTCAGGCAGGGCAAGCTGTCAATTACCCTCAAGCGTTAACTTAGACATCCTTGAGCTAAGATGCCTCCCTAAGCACCGCGACTAGAACCACAACTAAGTGGTCTTCCCAGGGATCGAACATCACTTCATTTGTGAGCGTGTCCAACCTCCTCGCCAGGTGAACCCACGGACGATGGGTTTTAAAATGCAATTTTTAAAACATGTTTCCAACATATGTTCATCAATCCATTAATTATCATTAAACACAATTTTTAAAATGCTGCAAATTTCATCAATTCATTAATTATCATCTAAAGTGGCATTACCATAATTAATAACGCACAAGTAAGTGGAGTTACTGATTGCGGCATATAGATAAAGGACTTTTTTAACTCAACCTAGGATTTAAAAAATAAATTTAATTGATTGATGTTTCATTTACTTTCACTTTAATACTTTGATTTAAATATTACCAGAAAACAATAAATTAGAGACCAAATTTTGTCGTTAATAAGTTTAATGACAGTATTTCATCGCTAATTATATAGTGACATTAGAATTCGAAACATAATTTTTTTTAATATTTATCTTTTAAGGATTATATATTAATATATATTGTAAATTTTAATTGAATAATATTATTTTAATAATGACTGTATTAACGCCAATTCAATTATTATAGTTAGATCCTTGATACCAACTACTCACATTTTGCTAAAGATAGTCTATTGCTTCATTATTATTTATCCGTTCAATCATTAATGTAAAACTTAACTGAAGAATTGATCTCTTTGTCCTAAATGTAAAACGTATTTCTTATATTTATCAATATTTATCTGATTTATCTTTATTAATGCTCATTCAACAATAATCAAATAAATAAAAGATGACAGGAATTAAAGAAGATGAAGATGATTATGATGCTTTAGAAAAAAAATGTCACTTTAATTAACTTCCTTAATCTCATCAAATTAATCAAATAGGCTTTTCATTAAGAATATGAGGGGTTAGTTTTTGCCATCGCATTTCCTGTAAATGTTTTGGCTAATTAATAAGTAATTAAATCCTAAAGATACTGGCCAAAAAAAAATATCCTAAAGGTGATTAGCATATAGAAGTTATATATGAGCTATCATTATCCTTATATTCAATATAGATAGTGGAAAATCATTTCTCAAATCTATCTACAATTATGCTATCTCAATGTGAGGAGCAAATTGTAGTGCCTTTATCTTTTGCTCTTCGTTCATGTATTGTGTCCACTGAACTATACTCAGTCGTGTGTGTGTGTGTGTGTTATATATCACAATTGTAGGGAATTGGATCTTCCCACTTTTTTTTATGTATAAAATGATCTTATGCCAAGTCCAATATTAGTTTTCTGAGTGTTCTAGCACCTTTTCTGAATTTTTCTCATCTTCAACTAAAGCATAATTATTTGGTTCATAATAAGCATAATTCATTGAGAGGGGTTTGGTCAACTAAAAAGTATCCAATCCTCAAAGTGGAGATTTCAAGAGAGAGAAAAGATCATGTTGAAAATTATTTTTAGATGAGCTCAATTATACTCAAATCTGACTCTATTGTCTGGATACTATTACTATTGACTACCACTTTTAATACTGCGAACAAGTATTGGAGCATGGGATACTATTACTATTTTGTTTGTTTGCTTTCAAGAAAGTTTTTAACAATCACTTGAATGATTTTGTAATTTCATCATCTAACAAAGCTGCACTAAAAATTGAAATACCTCTGTAATGATCGAATCATGATAATATAGTAAGAGACATATGATTATTATTTGTCCAGTATATGGTGTCCAATGATATGACATATCCAAAATAAGCATAATCTATAAGCATATAAGCATTAACCCAAAAAATATATGTAATTTGATTTTCCATATCAAGTTGGTATGGATGATAAAATCAAGAGTTCTCTGTAATATGTTCTTAAACATAATTAACCATCCAACTTCACCATCCTTCATACTTATTATTTGTTTAACCTTCAAATAATTATTAATATAAACTCGGGTGAAATCAAAATTCTCATCCTCTAGCACTTGCTCATAAAGTCAAAGGTCGCTTTATGTTGAAATCCAACATCCTTGCTCAAATCAATCTCATGCTTGTGCATCTTGTATTTTCTGTTGAGACCTCATACGGTTTCTTTAAGATGCAATGGGTGGTTATACTTTTTTTTATAAAGTTGGTTATGGTGAATTTACCTTCCACTAAACTAATTGTCATCCCAACTTTTCATTCGGTCCTAGTCTAAGGGCGATGGTTGTTAGTCGAAGTGGACCTTTTCTCTGGCACCCGTTTACCCTCTTTTGAATACGGATGTTTATAGGCAATAATTGTCTTTTTATCTATCATGCTCTTAGTCAACCCCATGTTCCTTGCATTATTGAAGCCTACTTTACAAGCATATTGATACCAAACTTCTATGCCTCATCTGGATTATTAAATTCTTTTCCTAATATAAAAGTCAAGTCAACCTCCATAAATTAAAACCTACAATACACACACACACATACATACAAAAAAGTCCAGACTGAACTTAAAATTTAAACTAACAAGACCTTGGTTAAATGTTTGAAGATTATATGAGACGAAACTGGTATAGGAGAAGCGGTGTGAACAAAGAGTTGAAACTAACACTCTTAACCAAGATTGGGGGCAACGTTGGTTAAACGAACTCCATCTTGGGACTGTAAGATATACCTTGCGCCAAGAGTAAATTACTAATCTTTATCCGATGTCCCTACTGGCCCTGGCTTCTTGTTCTCTATGATGATTTGCTAAACTTGGAGGAAAGGGAATAGCAGTTTTAACATTATATATTGTAATTGCAATGATGCCTAATCAGAGCACTATATTTCACAAAGGTTAAAAATTCGGAATAAGTAAACACTAAAGGTTCTCATTATATTAATTTTTGCTGACTTTTGTGTAATTCAGGACTTGCGTTTGAGGAGCTTGATTAGAGTGGGCAAGTGCAAAGATGCGTTGCAGCACGTGATTTGTGACATTCTAGATTGGGTCATGAGTCCTTTTACAAAATGAAGTAGACCCCTTCTTGTTCTCATATGTTTAAGAGGAAAGTTTATGAGCAGTATAGTATTGTGATTCATGTACTTGAGCCACGCAGACACGTGTGCCATTTGGAACTAGTTCAATAAAGTCCACATCTAGTTTCAAATTAATCCATTATATTGTGATATTTGGGGAAGCTATAGAACTGCCTCACTAACTGGCACATCTATTTTTTTGACGATTGTTGATGACGATATATAGCAGAGGGTATGGGTCTACTTAATGAAGACAAAATCTGATGTCAGTTATTATCTTCGATCATTCATCAATATGATGATGAAGACTCAATTTGGCAAGAAAATTAAACAGGCAATGGGCTAGAGTTCCAAACTAGTATAATGACGACTTTTTATGAAGAACGAGGAATTAATTGTACTCTAAATCACACGTACGTGTCACAACAAAATGATGTGGTGGAGCGCAAACACAAACATATCATGGAAACAACACAAGCACTACATTTTCAAGCTTGTTGAGTTTTGGGGAGAGTGCGTTCTAACAACAATATATATCATCAATCGCTTACCATCGTGTGTGCTTAACTGGAAAATTACATAAATAGTCTTGTTTGATGCAAAGCTGACTTACACATATATAGAGGGTGTTTGGCTGCGTGGCGTACATGTATATCACACTTTGTAATGACAAGATTGAAGAATGAGGTATTAGAGAAGAGAATGATTAAACCATTGAGTTAAAAACCGGACCAGCCGGTTCAGACCAGAAACCAGTAAACTGGACACAGTCCTATTTGCTGAAGATTGTTGGGCTGGTTGGTGGTCCACTCCGGTTTGCTGAAGATTGTTGGGTTGGATTGGACCGAGTGACTCGGTGCAATCTAGATTGTTCACAGGTTACCCCGGACTGCTTCAATTATTTTTAAAAAAAGCTTCTCCATGCCAAACAATGTGAACCAGAAGTTGTGAAGCGACCAAGAGAGATGAAGATAAAAGAAGGAGAGAGGTTGAAATATCATATCTATCGAGAGTCGCCGAGTTAGCCCAAAAAAAAAATCAACAAACCACAGCCCACAGATGAAGATGAAAGTTGGAGATCCGAACAAGAGAGAAGGAGAGCAGCTAAAATCTCAGCTCTAGGCTCTGCATGTTGCTGATATTTGACAAAAGAAGGATTGTTGTGAGGCAACCGTTATCACTTATCAGATCCGATATCACTGCTCTCTCTCTCTCTCCCCCATTTTTGTTGATATTGTCTCTCTCTCCCCCCTATTGCGTTTCACTCTCTGTCGTTCTCGGTGTTTCTCAGCCGAATGAGATCTGAACGTGGGTAGGCGCAAGGAGCAACTAGGTTAACTGTGGTTGTGTAAATGGGCTTGGGCCCATGTTTTCATACGTGGGTTAAAATATTTTGTTGATTATATAGGAGTAATTATAATTAATATATGAATATTTAACAAAACAAAAAACAAGATACTAATATTTATATAAATGCTCATATCCGTATATCCTTACATTTTCTCCTATAATCATGAAATCAATTTATTTTGAAATGAAAATTTATATATATTCTATGTATCTGACAATACTAATAGTGAATATTAAACTTCCTCACCGGTTTAGCCTCAGTTTAGTTATCAAGACTAACTCATTGACCCTTAACCCAATACTTTAACCGGTTCAGTAACATGTCCGGTTTTTAATACCTTGGATTAAACAATACTCCCTCCGTCCTTATTTATAAGACCCAGTTGATTTTTTTAGAGAATCTTAAGAAAATCTTAAAAAACACTAATTACATTATTTAATAATAACATCATATGTTGTGTTTTATTATATTATATTGTAGTTCATAAGTTAGATAACATAATTTGAAGGAAAAACAACAAATTTTAATGTCTTAAAGTATTATAATTAACTTTCTTAGGATTATCTAAAAAAGACAACAGGGTCTTATAAATAGGAACGAAGGGAATATTATTTAGAAAGGGGGAAAAACAAATGTAAAGGTGTTACTATAGGAATTAAAGAAGATATTGATATGCAGAGAGAGTGAAATTGGATTAAAAATGCAATGAAAAAGAAAATTAAGATACTGAAAATTGACTCAGTCATTAAACTGATTCAATCAGTGGTTTAACGATTAATGGCACAACCATGGTTAAATCGGGGTTAGCCAAATCATGATTGAAATAATATAATTTAACTAAAATATACAAATATATGTATAACCTTAAGAGAATAATATTTAAACCAAAAATTTTAATCTACAAGTAAATTGAATATTCATCTATAAATCATATATAATCCCTCAAAACAATTACTAATAAAGCATAAATACGATAAATAATATAACTCGATTAACCTGTTCAAGAATATTCTTAAATAGAGATCAATCATATGATTGATTTAATGACCTGACTAACCAACCTTAGATGGGTGCTATTTTAATCCAGGGGAGAAAAAAAAAAAAAAGCCATCCATGATAACTAGCCAACAATACAGCTAGGGTAGAAAATGAAAAATAATACCCATCGTCGGTGGGTTCAATTGGCGAGGAGGTTGGACACACTCACAAATAGAGTGGTGTTCAATCCCTGAGAAGACCGCTTAGCTGTTATTCCAGTCACGGCGCTTGGGGAGGCATCCTAACTCCAAAATGTCTAAGTTACCCTTAGATTGTGGGTGAGCTCGACCTCTTCCCAAAATTCTTTCTATAAATAAAAAAAAAGAAAATGAAAAACAATACTGAAACACGAAGTTGTAACCTATAAGTTACTAATTTCGTAATCTACTATTTAATGATTCCATATTACTGAACAATTCAAATATAGTCAAACCTACTTAATATATTTAATAACTAAAATGTATTTAAAACACTAAATCAATCTTTTGTTAGATTAGGATTATTTTTTTTTTAATCATCTAGGGATTTGAGGGACATTTCAAGTAGGTGAAATTTCCCTAACAAGTTTCTTACAAGGTTAACCATATTTTTGGTCCTTACAGTGTACTCTGATTTGAATGAGTCTTTGAAGTTTCAACTGGATGGTTTTGGTTCTCAAGTTTACTCTGCCGTTGGTCCCTCAGTCAATTTTACTGATATGGCTTGATGACATGAGAAGATAACATGGAATAATGCATTAATATGGGTTGCTGAGCTAGATAAATGATTTTAAAATTAAAAATAAATAAATAAATAAACATAAAACAGGAATTGAGGGATAAGCTGGTTAGAAAGTTGAATCTCACCTCCCATCTAAGAAGAATCAGATATCACCCATCTGCCTTATCTACGAATCTTACAGAAAACTGTGGTGCGCGCAGTTCCCATGCTCCTCCCCTATCTCAGCTTCAACGGCCGTTTGAGAAGACGATTCCAGCAACAGTGGTTTTCTTTACTTTTTTTTTTTTTTTCCCATGTAAGGGCAAGCGAAGCTTGAAATAAAAGATACAAAGCTGACTCGACTTTATATAATCTAATCAGTCGCAATCTGCAACAAAATGTAGATCACTAAAAAACAAGTCGGTTTTCTTTACAAATACATAATATATATAACTATATAAATAATAAATTAGTGGAGATTATTAGGCATATATTGAGCCAAGATTTGGGCGGATTAAAGAATGTCCAAGACATATGAGCAGGTGTTTGGTGAGCCATGGAGCGAGGTGTCGATGGTGAAGAAGCTGCCGGTGGAGATGGAGGGGTTTGCGCAGTGAGATTGCAGAAGGAACGGACGGTGGTGGTGTGGGAAGCTGATTTAACTGTTATAAACCCCGCCACCCTTTTCCTTTCTTTTCACCTTTAATGAAATTCATTTGCTAATCAAAGTATATCAATATATTATTCAACTAATTAGTTGTGTGCCACCCTGATGCAAACTGCAAAACACATCCCAGACAAGTTTCATATTTACTAACCAATAGTTTAGAGGCCCTTTTCCTTAATTCATTGAAAAACAAATCCAAGTGCCAATTTGTAGGCTAGAGGGAAGGTTTTCGGGAAGTGCATTAGTTTAGAACACAGAAGAACTTATTGGAGTAAGATATAATCTCAAAGGGCCATGTTGCAGATAAACTTCCTCAGCAACACTTAAAGGAAAGAGAGAAGCCGGAGGGTAACACCCTGTTCATATTCAGTGTGTGCATCTAAGCTTTTAAAAAAAAACATAAAATTAAGTCATATATGCAGCTCATCAAGCCATATCAAAGCATTATTTCCACATCATCTTGTCCAGACAATAACACGATCAACAAAATCGAGGGTCAATGACATCAAAATTAACAGTGTTAAATTTGGGTCTAAAGTTGAAAACTTCTGGGTTAAAAATGGAATAAACTTAAGATACTAAAACTACCATTTTAAAACTTCCAGAACCAAAACCTAAATTAAAGTAGGCTTAACCCTTTCTCATACTATAATCAATTGGCTACAAGCTCCCGTTGCATGTAGATGAAGAAAATTGAGCATGAAAAGCCTAGCATGTTAAATTAACGTCAGTTAAACTATTACACAGAACTCATCCTTTTACCCCGTTTTCTTCCACCAAAGTGGGCATAACAGGAAAACCAAAGCCAAGGGGAAGGAAAGATGAGTCTTTAATTAAGAGAAGTTTAGAGAGATCACACAACTTGTGCACAAAAAAATGGCAGTCACAAAATTGCGTAATAGACGTGTCATATCTTATAGACAGGTACAATTCCAAGGAGATAAAAGCACTTTCTCATCACAGTGGCTGTTGCTTCACAAAGCAAGAGCCTACTCGTTTCCTCAGGCGACCCAACAACCTGCAATCAAATATTTGGCTTGAGTCAGCATTCTTATACTCCATACAAATCTTTTTTGTTGCAACTTTGAAGGGCAGAGACACTAATGAAGTTATAAGCAAGATCAAACGTACAACCTCACATAGCTTCGACGATTTTAGACTCCATGGCCATTAAAATAACTACATACATTTCAATGAAGGCTAGGGGAATGTTTGGGGACCCATTTTGACTCCAAAATGTGATTTTTCCCAAGCATGGCCTTATGATGTTTCCCTATAAGTAACAATACTACCATAATTTTTTGAACACTCCAACAACAAATGGCCAAGGACAGGTTTCAGCTGATAAACCCATCAACTGGTGCTTTTCAAGATTACAAATGGACGTATAAAATGAACCAGAAGCCATTAATTAGTAGGCACCATAGGAAATATTGCAATCTAGATATAGATTCGAAGAATTATACAGAGTTGGCTTATGAATAGTACCGCTTGCCCAAAAATGTTTACTTTCTATCAATGTGTTAGTGAGTTGTTGGGAGCTCCACTCTCGTGCCCTCACTACTGAGAATGACGGGGAAAAAAATAATATAGCACAGTAAAGTGAGTGGCAGAACAATACCTGACAATTGGAATAAAATTTTTTTGTGAAGATCTCTGATAAATTATATAGGTATTCACACAACACATTTGGCAATAAATTGGTGCAGGCCTCCTCAACAACCTGAAAAAATAAGCAGAAAATTCAACAAATGATATGTAAGAATCGTTGCGGGTTGACTAATAAGCTGGAACATAATGCAGCATTAGAGTCATGATCTAGTCCCAGTCTCTTGTATTTGAAGGGAGTGAAGGGGCATTACTAATCAATCAAGTTTTAAATATTGAAGTACATAATAAAGGTCTAAAAGCATAAGGATTAAGGTCCACATATCCTTTTGACATGTCCTACCTCAGAGAATTGTAGCAAATGGAGCCCCAAAGCACGCTCATCTTGATGATCCAATGCCATTTTCCCAGTCTGGCACATCAAGTGAATAAGCATGTGATACACATACAAGTTGGAAATTTAACAGATTGATCATATGTCAACATAAATGGAATTATTTATTATAATAACGCTAGCCTTGGGTAAATTGAGCCTACGATTTAATCATGGTCAATTTCAAATGGATACAAACAGTAAAGGAGTCTCTTAAGAATAGAAGATCATTTCAAAACTCAAGTTGTCTATTACTCAAAAATTAAGATCAACTTGCTTAGCTTAATACTTTTATAGATTCGCATGACAACTCAAAATTATATTAGATGAGTACTAGGAAGATTCATATCAACCATGGAGAAATGCAATTTATTTATTTGAACATAGGCACAGAAAACCGGGACAAGAAAAGAAACTTACTCTCTTTAACTCTTCCATGTCTTTACCAGATTTCCTGATAATGGAAGAGATTCGGGCATGAGCATACAGTAAATAGACAGCAGTATTGCCCTGTTTCACGAAGTTGAAAAAGCATCATTAACAACATAACCAATGGGCTTTTGTGGGAGATAAGGAGAGTTAGTCAACTATTTGTAGAAGTTTAATACAGACGTATTTATGAGTAGTTTTTTACTCTTTTCAAAGAAATTGTGAAGTATGAGGGAGTAAATAATTAGAGCTCATAAAAATGGGAATAGGCATAATATGGTCCTAAAATCAACTAGCTTCTGCCCTATAGCTTCATTGGATTACTTAAATGTTGAATGTTGTTACTGCACCTTATCACTGAGCATCTGCTCAAAGTTGAACGTGTAATTTGTCAACCTGTT
>JBAGKO010014780.1:0-11404 GCA_037177275.1 Acacia concinna | reverse complement strand
CCTTGTTAAGTGTTTGCTTCGGCCTCCCCCGACCTTTTTTTATGGGGCTCCATACTACTTGATCCACTCTCCTTACCAGTGCATCCAATGGCCTTCTTTGCACATGTCCAAACCACCTCAAACAATTTTCTACAAATTGATAATTAATTATATTGAAAAAATACTATGAACATGAGGGAAGCTTTAAATGATGCAATAGAGCTTGCCAAAATCAGGTTGAAACTACAACTTAGTTCAATCAGGACATATGAACAATAATTTGTTGCTTGATAGCAGTCTCAAGTCTCAAGTATTAGCTTATCCTAAAGACCAAATACAGCAGTAATCATTCATATAACACAAGAAGCACTGCAGTGGAAGTGTGTTGTTGCTTCTTCATTTAACCCATAGTTCACCTTGAATTTTGTTTACCCAATGGTAGATTTCAGGTTCTCCCTTAGCTCCTTGAATTTTTTTATTTCTCATGTTTTCAAAAGAGAACACATACACTGAACTGTATTTTTCAGCAGCCTCTTTTGTTGCCTTTACTATTGGTTCTCTGTGTTCCATCTCCTCTTTCTCTATCTTCGAAAGTGTGATCGCAGTTTCACCAACAAACAAACAAATTTGGCAAGGCTCCATCAATCAGAATATACACTTGCAAACCGCTTGGTTTTGAATTCCCATAGCTGCTCTTGTAAAACTAGTAGACCATTATAGTTCTAACTGGACACTACAAAGTTGAACTCATGACAAGTTAAAAGTCATAACAAGATGCCCTCACTAGCAAGCCACAACAGGTGTTAGGCTTAGCACCAAATTTACAGTCAAGTGTATCTAATTGAGAACAATTTAAATTAACTTAAGATTTTGAGGAAGGATACTTCTATACAGCTATTCATAAACTTGAAATTGAAATTAAAATGTTTTTCTGCTTCAACCCTATATTTAGATACATTCCTTCACTTCACTAAAAGATGGTTGTTTACTATAACAGCAACCAAAAAAAAAAAATCAGAAAAATTAACTGAGTAGGCCTCAATTTTAATCTCTCTCCCATCTCAATGAACAAATTATTCAAATTTTATTACTGAAACCGAACATAAAACATTTTTTAATAGCGTAACAAGAATCCCAATTACCTCGCCAACCGAACGAACAAGAGCATTGAACATAGAAAATCTAAGAAGAATCTTAAAAGAAACAAAACCTGTTTTATTGCGTTGGACTTCGGCATTTTTGGCTGTGGCAGCGCCTTCTTTTGCGTTTATCTGCACTGCAAGACCAACCTTGACAGCAAAATCGAACACGACAGAGAAAAATAGAATAAGAAGAGGAAGAAGTAACCTTACAAAGGGAAACCACGACGGAACAAGTACCCACGGCGCGATAAGCAAGACACACGGTGGAGAGACCCACGACATTGAAGAGGGAACGATTGGGTGTGAGTATGAGAGAAGGTCCGGGCATGAATGAGAGAGAAGGAGTGGCGAACCATGGCGTTCAGGCCTGACGAAAGATTAGGGCACGGCTGAGAGCGTTCAAATGAGAAGGGACGACGAGGAACAAGCGGAACTTGGAGGAAGAAGATAGGCAAATTTATGGAGCGTTAGGTTTACGATTAGACAAGATTGAAGGGAAAGGAAGAGAGTTTAGCCGTTGGCGTGGAAAAGTGCTGTGGGAGAGATAGGAGCTGATATAGCCGTGGGCCAGGAAATTTTCTGTGCGAGAAACAGGAGAGTCTAGAGTTAGAGTTAGAGTTAGCAATATTGGTTGGACCACACAAATAACTTCTCTCGTTTACTTTTCTATTTATTTTTTTCTATTTTTAATTTGGGATAGTTTCTAATTTTTTTTTTGTGGTTCTTTTATAACTAGATTATATCTAAAATTAGTGACATTTTGAAATATTATAGATGAAAAATGGATTTGTTTTCAATTTTTTATGATTTTTCAAATATTTACATATAAAAAAATATAGATTTTTTAATTTAAAGTTTTAACTTTAAAAAATCATAAAAAAATTAAAAACAGATCCGTTTTTCGCCCAAAATATATTAAAATGTCACTCATTTTATGCAAAATCTAATCATAAAATAACCACACAAAAAAACATTTAGGAACTGCCCTAAATTAGAGATAAATGAGGGGAAATGGATAGGAAGAGAAAGGAGAGAAGCTCATTCCGTTGGATCACTGGTTTCAGGTTAGCTCGTCACAAGTTAGGACTATATGGGTTCAAGTCAAAAAGACCCCGTATTTATATGAGCCTGGCATTTGGCCAACCCAAACCATAACCGTTGGGCTAGTGGTTTGGGCAAATCAACCTGTTTTTTTTTCATCTTTTTTTTCAAACTTGTTTTTTATTAGAAAAAAAGACATGTTTAATTTTTATTTTTTTTTTACAAAACATCAGAATTCAAAACCAAACTATTAAAAAAATAAAAATTTGTTAACAATTAATAAGTTCACTTCTTGAAAGTAGGTGTGGGCATGGGTAGGGTGAGACCTCTGCCCGATGCCCAGCCCGAAAGATAAATGGGCAGCAAAATGTAGCCTGATGTCGAGCCCTGCCTTATAGAAGCCCTAACCATTTTTGGGCAAGGGCAATAGTAGGCAGGGCAAGTGGATTCTCATATGGCCTTTATCATCACCCTAAAGAAACATTATATTCATCTTATCAAGGTCTCTAATAAGACCTCTGGGGAGTAGCATGGTTTACATATGATAAGAAGGAAGACTCTTGAGGACCACTCCAATCAAAGTGACTCAACATGCCATACAAAGGTATCTTCGTTTCTAGCTTGATATTTTCCTTTGGGTCTTCACTAAAATTGGGTTGAATATCACATACGAATCCCTCTTGTGGATAAGAGGAATACCCAAATATTTTCCCTAGTCACTAGTTAGGCCTACACCTATTCTCTAGCTTAAATCATAGGCCTTAGAGAAATGCACATTCTTAAAGAAACACATTTTTGTCTTGGACGCATTCATTCTTGTCCTAAAGCCTCACAAAACATGTTAACATAGCTAAGCATCTCATCTACTTGATCTTAAGAAGCCTCTCCAAATAGAACCTAGTCATTTGCAAAGAACATGTGAGAAATTAAAGACCCTCTCGAATTAAGCCTAATCGAGTGCCATTACCTATTGGCAATAGAATCCATTATGATGTGATTCAGCCTCTTCATGCACAATGCAAATATATACATGGATATCGGGTCCTTGGAATTTCCCTGTTTCTTCATCATTGCATAACACTTGGAAGGATGCTGTAGATACTCATGCCATAATCACTTCTATCATTATCCCATCCATACCTAATTCACATAAAATGTTCCTTATGAAACTCCACTCCAATCTATCCTTCCCCAAATCTACCTTCATTGCTAACCATCCCTCCTACCCTTTTTCACTTTTCATAGAGTGAATCACCTATTGAGCCATTATAATGTTATCACTGTTGTGATGTCCCGATATCAAATTATAGTGATGGTGGTCTATCAGTTTCAAGACCATATGCTTAAGTCTTCTATAAAGTGAGATAGGCTAGAACTCCTTGATATTACATGGATTATGCACTTTTGGGATAAGACAAGATTGGTATCATTGAGAGGTTGAATCTTAGTCATATCTTCAAAAATTTCTTTCACCATACTACAAATTAAGCCTCCCATAATCTCCCAATATTCCTGAAAAATGAAAGCTTGAACCCCATCTTGTCCTGGAGCTTAAAAACCCCCCTAAATCAAAAAGTGCCAATTTGATCTCATTATCTATTACCTCCTCCAAGAGAAAATATGCATCTTTTGCACTCAAGGTCGGAAAGTTAGTCATAGTATTCAACTAAGTTTCTTGATGAGATTCGTTGGCAAATAATTCCTGGTAGTACATAACAGCCATATTTCTAAGCTCATGTTGATCCATAATACAGTCACCATTTCCATCCATTAGACCCTCTATTCTATTTCTTTTCCTCTTCATAACTGTTGTGGCATGGAAGTAACGATTTCTCCCTATTTTAAGATAAATTTAAGATATATTTCAATATATTTGGGAGTCATCTATATTGAATAAAGAGATTTTAAGTAAGATTTTGATAAGATATTGGTATAGAAAATGATATAGAGGATTTCATCATAAATATCAAATTTTAGGATAAAATCATGATATTAAATAAAAATAGTAAATTAGGATGCTGAAAAAGAAAATTTAATAAAAGAGATATAATAAAATAATATTTAGTTTCCTACCTTCTTGATCATCATCATTAGCTTCGTCGTCGTCGTTGTCGTCTACCTCCCTATGATATTATAGCTACCGGATTTCTTATCTAAACAAGCACAATAAAGGGCACCATAAAAAGAACAGAGATTCGCTAGACACAAGAGAGAAAACAGCGGCAACTTTGGGTGGTTCACTTATGGTGGTTCAGATAGGAGATCATAACGGATAATCATAATGCAAGATTAGAGCCCCTCAACAAGTTTCTGTTGGATATAACTAACTTTAGTAGCCCCTCAATAAGTTTATGTCCTTCCTCAGATAGCACGAACACCATCTCTTGTTCTTCTCTAATCCATTCTTACATTGAGATTCAAAATCCTATTCCAGCTTCTCATTGAGTTCTTGTCCCATCTGTAACACCTTAATTCAATTGACCAAATCTTAACAAAAATATCTCAAATATAACCAGTAAGGATGTTCAACATCCAAATCATCAAATACATGTTGTATTCAAATGTAGCCCACACTAGTTTTCAAATAAAAATTTCAAAATAGTTTATTAGACTTAACACTCTCCCAATAACAAAATACTTGAATAACTTTTTTTTAAAGGGTTTAGCTTCAAATAAACATTTATCAACTAAAATAATGTTATGATGAAATAATCCTAGTGTCATGGCAATTAAATATAAAGTGGCATAAAAGAAGCCTGGTAGAGCCTAATAGGCTCACTCCATATGCGCATTCCCTTGTTTCCTATTAGAACAATTACCTTGAAAAATGTTAATATAAATGGGTGAGATGCCATAGTCCCAGTAACTACTGAAAGTTTCTACCACACACAAGCAAATTATATATGACTTAAAAGAAGGAACTGATTACATATATATTTGCATATATCATGATCCTCATATAAAACAATTTCAAATTTAATCAGCATTATCAGGTCACAATTTTTATCATAACATATAATATAATTAATGCAATGTGCAACATCTCTTATATCACCACCCACCCTTATACCATGGACTAGAGTCATTGGCTAACACATTGTTTAATAGAAACTCATTCATTTAACTAGATTGTCCCAAGATCACCAATTTTTAAAATACACCCGGCCAAAAGTATAGAGCTCAAGTTTGGATTATGGCTCCACTCATTAAAAGACTAAACCAAGGAGGTGTCCAATGTCCCCACCTTCAACACAAATCTCGACCAAAGGAAAATATCGAAGAAGGGGCCCTGACAAATGCCATCCACTGCGCACCGAGTGATAGCATACCCATGGTAAAATATCTCAACATACAAATTCCTCCTCCTTACTCCAACATATTACAAACGCAACTACCATGACAGATATATTTAGTCACCAATAAATATAACGTAAAGACAAGGTACAATAATTCATACTTTCATTCATATCAAATATCATTACGCATACAAACATGCTTAAAAGAAATAATAATCCAACAATATATTAACTATAATTAACATATTTACTATGGGAATAAAATGAATTATAATGAAATTTACTTGTAACATCCCATCTACTTGAGAATTTAGAATACACACACACATATAATTTAATCCAATTTTCTAAAAATACTCATTCACAATTTAGTCACACACAATTCACAAGTATATAGAAGAATATTCAGAGTTACTTGTCAACCCACATCTATAGAAAATCATAAAAGGTTACTTCAAAGTTATCAAAGAGAGTCTACAAAAATTACAATCATAAATATTTATCAATTATCAATATAATACCAAAAAAAAAAAAAACAAAACACTTCAAAGTTACCTAAAATTTATCCTAATGCTACTGTGAAATTACTAAGTTCCCAATTATTGATTTTTGGTCTAAATTCGAAATATATCTACATTTTTCTTCTATAAATAGAAATACGCTATATTAAAATTGAAAATTAACAAGGAATTGAAAGTTACCTTACACTACCTCTTAACTTAAAACTTGAAATGAAAACATGAGTTGATTGATGTGAAAATAAATTGAGATTGAGAATGGCACATCCAATGGTAAAGGAAAAGAAACGAGGAGATTAGGTGAAATGGTGAGAGAGAGAGAGAGAGATGGCTGGGTTATAATGTTACATACACACCATAGAGGAAGAGACGCGACACATGGCGGCAATCTAAGAAGATGCACAACTAATATGTCTTGATGCAATCTAAAGGCTGACACACGCATAAGAGAAGTGTGATGGCATGTGAGCTTGATAACTAGAAGAGGAAGAAGACCAAAACACAATGGAGATGTGACATGAACAGTGAAGGGAAAGGCAGAAAATGGAACAAAAGAAAAGGAGGGAGGAGAGGAATATCAACGGCAGAAAGTTGAAGAGAAGAAAGATATTTATATGGAGAATGATATAGGGTTTTTTAACAGTTGGGCCTTTTAACGGATTGGGCTCTTAAAATATCTACATATTAAATACACTTATTTAAAGGCTATCTGCATAGTAAAACTTGGTAAAATATAATTAATTTGACTCAATACATTTAAAACCTTACAATTATTTCTTTTCCTAATTATTATACATTTCCTAAAATAAAATTAGTTGATTTTTATAACACATATATACCTATATTTATAAACAACTTTTATGGGGTGTAGCTTAATATTTATTTGAATTTATTTTTCTTAAAAATATATACTTCATTACGATGTGAAATACTTTTTAAGGATAGTCTCTCCTATAGGTGGCAACATAAAATATAAAAAAAGGATGTTACACCATCAGCTTTGTTCTGTAAGAGATATGCGTTCCATGCATCCCCTTCAATTTTTCAGATGACTGATGGACCCACTCTGTCTTTACCTGTGTTTTTAGCTTCACCCCCTATTTGTCTTTTTTTTTTTTTTTTTCCTTGCTAGATTCCACATTCTAGGTCTTAACTATCGTTGTGTCCTCCTCCGTTTTCTTAATATTGCATCCTAGAATCTCATCCTCCTCCATTGAGGTACCATGGTCCCCTTTAGCTTGATCCCCATAATTGCCAATCAAGGCTGTGTGCACACCCCTCTCTCTCACTAACTTTCTTACTCATCATTGCCCCCAAAATCATGGATCTAGCATCTCTCCCATGTTACTCCTATCTTTGGCCTCTCCCTTGTTTAAAATGACACCATCTTGAGTGTCAATTAAGATGTTTTTCCCTTTTTCTAACAAAATAATATTTAAGTCCGTGTATTTTTTTAACTAGCACCCATTATCCTAAAATTATTTTTTGTGTACCACGAACTAAAAAATAATTTTGGGTTAATGTTCATTTTTGCCGTGAAAATATTTTAAAAAGAGCAATATCGGAAGTGTCAAAAGTTTGACAATATTACCCTTATTGTTAGTTAGGATTAATTTTTACTGTTAAATCTCTCGTTGACTAATTAATACATAAGTGGCAGCCAAATGGGATATGACCTCTCCACCTCATTCTCACACCTTTGCCCCTCATTCTTCATCTTCTTTAAACCCTCATCACTGACCTCCAACCACATATTGATGGCAACATCGACGACGATTCGCTGATGACAGTGACCTCCAGCCACCCACGACGAAGACCCATCATCTCCACAGATCTCCGATGACGGCAACAAGATCCACACACCTCCTTTATAGATCGCTACTTCCTTCAACACATTGTACACCATACAATTCCTCTGCCAGAAGCAACCTTCGATATGGTAGTATAGCTGCTCCTATCCTCTGTCATCGCTATTGTTGTCATCATCATACACCTCCACCATTACACTCGCTCTCGACCTTCTGATTATACAAGATATCTTAACACTAATGATCGACTTATCACCATCCATCCTCTCTCCCCTGTACCCTTCCCACCATTAATGCAAGCTTGACGATCTGTTCTCAAACACAGAATACAAAAATCCAAATTACGACTATTGAAGGAAATGATTGAAATGATAGAACAACCAATCACAGTGGTGATTCCATTTTTGTGTATATACCTCACTAATTGTGATGAATGAAAGTATGGAAGAACATTTATTTCAAAAACAAGAAAGTAGAGATAACCATAGAATTCACACTTTTTCCTCATTCTACTCCATGACCACATAAATTGGCAGCTTCAACCATCAAATTCTAACAAAAAATGCAAATCTGAAAATTCCAAATCTAACATCACAACCGAAAATTTCTTGTGTATCTCCTTGTTCTACCCCATGACCATAGTTGCAAGATCTTGTATGATGTTAAGGTCAAAACTTTAAAACCCGCCTCAAGCACAAGATCAAGAATGAACAGACAAAAAAATTTAAAACAAAAGGCAAATCAAAAAGCCTAATTGAACACGAAAGATGAGATAGGAATCTAGTTCATCAAGCAAGAGGGGTAGTGTGGCGTGCTAAACGGGATCTACTATTATTCATCATCTTCCTCCTTGAGAGGGTGCGACTGAGCTATACAAGGAGGTTGTTGTTGGCACCAAAGGAGCAGGATCATCTTCATTACTAATATGGGTAAGAGAAGATGTGACTAAAAGTGATAGTAAGGGAGGGACGACGTGGATGAGGAAAAGAGAAAGGAAGGAAGAAGAGTTAGAACAAGGGGAAGTTTGATTTTTTTTTCCAAACAAAAAAGCTTGATGATGATGTGGCAAAACATATGGCATAATATCTTATGTGAAAGAGCCACATTAGCAAAATTGGGTCAAACTTATAAGGCAAAATTATTCTTTTGTAAGAACTTCTAGGGCAAAAATAAACATTAACCTAATCATTTTTATTAACACCCAATATCTGATAAGCTGTGTCTAAAATATATTTCTAGTACCATTTAATATATTAAACTAACCATAAAATAATTTGTAGCAACAGTTAGTATCTGACAAGCTGCACCTGAAATATTTTCCCAATAATATTTTATGTCTTCAACTAAATTTTAGCTTATCTAATAATTTTTTCAGTAACATCATGTAACATAAAATAATTTTTTCAGGAACACTCATTATCTTGCAAGATAACCCTAAATTATTTTTCTAGTTCCAACAAGAAGCCTCCAAAATATTTTTCTAGTAACAATGAGCACCATAAATTTACAATACTAAGTATTGGATGAATTAAAATTTAGTTTAAGATATAAAATGTTACTAGAGAAATATTTCAGGTGTAGCTTATCAAATACTGGGTGCTGCTAAAAATTATTTTATGGTTCATGATACACAAAAAATTATTTTAGGATATTGGGTGCTACTTAAAAAAATATTGAGCTTGAATGTTATTTAAAAAAAAAATGGGAACAACCTCCCAATAACACTTAAAACAGTGTCATTTTAAGTAAGAGAGAGGACAAGAATAAGAGTAGCATAGGAGAGAAGCCAGATCCCAAAATCATTGAGTTACTCAACTATGTTTTCAGATGCAATCCTTTTCAGTTTCCACCTAGCAGAAAAATCAACCTTTTTTGTTTAAAAGTGAAAATAAATAAATATTATTATATGTTCTCCAAGGAAATTCAAAAAACGTAAGTCACCCCTGCTTTTGTTTTTTTCCAAGAAAACAGTGGCCCTGCTTAATTTGCATATTTATGTTGTGAAAGAAAATTAGAGATACTCTTGAGTCATAAATTAATGAATGTATTTTCAATTAATAAAGTTTTTATTAGGTGAAAAAATGTTGAAAACAAAATAGCAATAAGCTGTTAAATGGGGAAGCATTAACAAATGAAAAGAAAAGAAGTTTAAAAGTTTTCAATCACTAAAATAAGTAATAAAACCCCGCTCTAACTCTTGAAAGGGGAAGCATGAACCAATCAAAAAGGAAAACTTTTATAAAGTTGTTAATCACTAAAATTCGTTATTTTAGCTTAGCTAACTTCTGTTAGGAAATCAGTAGGCCCCTAAAATAATCTCGTGAACGTAGGCCCAATTGGGAGCAGGCCCATAAGAACAGGTTGATCCAATGAATCATGAGCAGCTCATAGAATGCAATCTATCTAGGTTAGGCAAACTATCCCAATAAGATTTGAAGAACTACCTACCCAAGAAAAGTGGAGCACCTGAATCTAGACATGGAAAGGAAGAAGTCAGAGGCAGGAATCGGTCAATAGCACCGTAGACCACTCCTATGATTCCATATCCATGAATCGAGACCTATAAATTTAGAAGAAAATAAGGCAAAGATCATCGAACTCAAGCACTCACTTCTCCTTTCCTTCGCCAGAAAACTGATCTGTTTATACTATGGGTTAGGCCTAGTTGAACCATTTGTATTCACCAATTCAAACAGCAATAATACAATTTTCTTCACACATTTTATTCATTTTTTCTGCATTAAATTTTGTTGTTGGTGACCATCTTTTATTTCCACAATAATAAAATTTCCACAATAATAAAATTTGCACAACCAAAATTCAAGAGACCATTTGACATTTTGGGTTAGATGGGAGATTTGTTGGAAATTAAATCATATATGAATTCAAATATTGTATAATTCATCCAATAAGAATACAATGGAAGACTAAATATCTCTAACCATTGCTAATTGTTGATTAGGAAATTAAAGTACCATACGAATGAGCACTACAAAACAAACACGGCCAGAAGAATTGGGTGACATGACTCTTCTGACTGATTGTGAGGTATAGTGATGGAAACTGTGTGATAGCCATAGCCGGTCAAGGAACCTCAAGAGACGATTAGGGTTTCACTCTCTAACGTTCTGTATTTTGGCTATGCACTTTTTCGCATGTATTTTTTACCATCAGAAAATCACTTCCATAGCCAAAATAAAACCCTAATATTGACTGGGCCTAAATCTGACTTATAGGCCACACTAAATGATATTTTAATTATTTCATAAAATAACTAATAAATGTGAAAATATATATATTAAAATATATAACATTCTCCCACTTGGCCCATAACTGCATGTCAGTTGCCCTGTCCAGATTAATTAAGGTTATGCTATAAGAATCATGGCGATAAGTCCTCTTTAGTCAAGTGTTACCTTCCATGCAACACTCTTACTTAATGGGTATAAACTTTATAAAAAAACCTCAAATGTTTATTGGGTTCCTTCTTGAATGTTTGTTAGTTTCATATGACTTGGTACTAACTTGAGACAACAAACTCTAACTTGAATTTCATCATTAGACAATACCTCACATAGAATACTTAATATAATCTATTTCATCAATAATGTATTTTATCA
>JBAGKO010014750.1:0-11405 GCA_037177275.1 Acacia concinna | reverse complement strand
GCTTATCATATACTATATAGTGTTATACTACCCGCTCCTATTTATAAGACCAGTTAATTTTTTTAAAGAATTTTAGAAAAATTTTAAAAAAGCTAATTACATTACTTCAAGACATTAAAATTTATCGTTTTTTTAAATTAGGTTGTTTGACTTATAAATTAATATATAATGTAATAAAATATAATATATGGTATGATTAAGTAATATATTTAGCTTTATTAAAATTTTTTTAGGATTGTTTAAAAAAGTCAACTATGCCTTATATTATTAAGAAGTGACCAAAGACAAATTGGAGGTCTCTGTTTCCGACTACTGCTACATAGAATATATACAAATGGAGATGCGAGTGTTTAGTGTTACGATGATGGTGATGATTTATGAAAGCATGTAGGATATAACAAAGGAAGATAATTACGTGAAACTAATGAGTGGTGGGACAAAGATGAAGATGGGAGTCAGTAGTGAGTAAGGAGTGGAGAGTGGGAAAGACAGGTAAACACGGAACAAAGCCGCCAATATTGACCTTTTGTGAGCAACTGTACGTAATAGTGAAGTGCCACGTGTAAAATGTCCTGACTATTGACATGGACAAAATTTCTAGCCCATCCTACCCGGCTACACCCGCTCCTATTTTCTCTATTTTAAATATAGGACGAAGGTGCACGGTTCTCTTACAAGCTGGTTTATAGGAGAATTCTATTTAAATATTATGTGAATTTATAAAATAGAAAAAAATTTGTTAACATTTTAGAAAGATATAGATTAAATTAGATTTTAAATTTTCAGATGTGAACCATATTAAGATTTTCATTATAAGAGTAATGAAATTACCTATAAAAGTAATGGATTTCGTTACAATTTTCTAATATATTTTTTCTCTCTCTCTCTATCACTATTTGTATGTCACTATTCATCTAATACTAACACTGACACTGATTGATGCATAGTGACAGAAGAGAGAGAAGTATGACCATGACAGAGGAGAGAGGGAATTTATGCTATAAGAGTAATGAGACTACCCATAAAAATAATGTAATTCGTCAGTTTCCGAATCACTTTTCACTTCAGCAAATTTAGAAAACAAATGAGAGAGTGGAATTTTCACTATAAGAGTAATGGGATTACCCATAAGAGTAATGGAATTCGTTAGTTTACGTACCACTTTTCACTTCAGAAAAATTAAAAAACCAAATTTGATCTATAATATCTTGATGTCTTTTTGAAATGTCAATAGACATTTTGTGGTATTGAAAATTCAAGTAGTATTTAAGTGTTATTTTCCCTTAGTTCTTCTCACTGCATCAAGTGCTCAAAATGTTATTAAAAAATTATTGAAGTAGGATTCACAAAATAGTGTCAGATTATAGAATTTGTATGTGAGTATTTTTGTACACATACCCTCAAAATGTTATTAAAAAATTATTAAAATAAGGCTCACAAAATGGTGCTAGACGCACCTGTGGAATTTATACATGGGTATTTTTTTCACCTATACCCTCCAAATGTCTAGGTGATGACATTTGTGCTCCATTTTTTAATGTTTTTTTTTATAGTAGACCTTTAGTCCACAAAACCACCGAATCCTGGTATCTAGCTATAATCTGAGCTTCTGGATTTCGTGAGCTCGCGAACCAACTAGTCCAGGCGCCTCAATCGAATAGGTCCGAAAGGTAACCATCTCTTTGAGGTGCCCTAGGGGGGAGAGCTCTCAACAGAAATTCTCTACATCTTCTGTTCTCTGGGATCGAACCCAAGAACGTATGGGTGTGATGCAAATGCCTACCCATCTGCGCCAACTTCTGATGGTCCTTTTTTAATGTTAATGAGTATTTTTGCACATTCACCCTTAAATATAAGATATAATTAATTTTTTAATGGATTAAAATAAGGGAGAATTTCAATAAAGGACCGCAGTTGGGAATTAATATCAGCACAGCCCATAAACAAGTCAGTGGGTTATATGAACATGGATTTTTCTTGTTCATACAGCCCATTCACTTGTTTATGAGCTGGCTGCGCTAATATTAATTCCCAACTGCGGTCTTTTACTGAAATCCTCCCTTAAAATAAATAAAAAAATTACATAATCATATTAATTGTAATGTGTTAGTATATTACATATAAGAAAAAATAGTATGAAAATAAGGTAAAATTAAATATATTAAAATGATGTAATTAGCTTTTTAGACTTCATATCTAGAACTGAGATAGTAGAAGGTAAGAAGAAATTTATTCTCTCTGGTCCTAAATAAGATATTTAATCATATTATATCTAGTATTCTCTCAAGTTCTAATTACAAGGGTCCGTTAACTTTTATTAAGAATCATAAGAAAGTTAATTATATTACTTAATCATATTATATGTTGTATTTTATCATATTATATATTAGCTCATAAGTTAAACAACATAGTTTGAAGAAAAATAATAAATTTTAATGTTTTAAAGTAATATAATTAGTTTTTTTATGATTTTCTCAAAAAGTCAACGAACTCTTATAATTAAAACAGGAATGAATATATCATTATATTATATATTGGCTTATAAGTTAAATAAAATAGTTTAAAGATAAAAGATACATTTAAATGCTTTAAAGTAACTTAACTAATTTTTTTAAGACTATTAAAAAAAGCCAACTAAATTTTATATTTATAATCGGTGTAGTATTATTGTATTGATTTTATTGTTAGAGATATAATGTATATTAAATTTTAAAGTAAAGACAATGAAGTGTAAGATTTTGGTGGAAATGCTTTACAAACAGGGGCACATATATGTATGCCAATCATCCTACCCATGCGAGGCTACGAGCTATGCTTCTCTGCATCTGCATTTGTCCATTTTTAACCCCACATTCTTACATCCAATGCTGCAATGTGACACTAATTAAAAGGTTTGGTTGATTGTTTTTAGAAAATTTTAAGAAAACTAATTATATTACTTAATTATATCATATATTTGTTTTATTACATTATATATTAGTTCACAAGTGAAATAACATAATTTAAATAACAATGAAAAATTTTAATATTATTTTAAAATAATACAATTAATTTTTTAAAAAGTCAACGAACCTTTATAATTAAGATCAGAATGGAGTATTATTACGGTAGTTAACCAAATATAGAAATGGAATTGGGATGTTGGATGGTTGCGTTTGGCAATCAAGGCACAAGCCTAATACTTGCTAATTTTATATCATTTGGGTTTGAATTTCTCATATTTAAGTAATGGCTCCATCCTCATCCCAAAAACTAGTGTGAGGCATCAAGTTGGGTCAGTGTTAGTGTTTCATCATATCACACGCACTTCATTGTCATTTGTCTCATAGGCCCTATGAGTTCTTTTCTTCTTCTGAGTTTTGGCACAAAGAAACATCATCCAATATGGAGTGGATGTTGCTCTGCAGGATTCGCCTCGAGAATGTTCTCTAATTCAATCGCCATCACATTTTACCATTTTTAACTGACTAAATTCGAAGTTCATATTTGCTTTCCCAAAATAGGAGGAGAGCGAGACAACATAATTCCTCTATATATGCAGAGAAATCTTGTTATGTTTTCCTTCCTTGTTTTTTAAACACGACTAAAATTAAATTACCACGAACCAGAACGCATAGTGAAGCTAAAAAGGTGACAAAATGTATAAATGTTAAAAAAAGAAGAAGAGGGACCAAGTGCTGACCATTCCACCATGCATATATAGAGCAAATAATGCAGAGCCACACAAGTGCGTGAAGCGTCCTCTCCTCGCAATGGAAAATTATGAGGAGGTGGAGGAGTGGGGTCAAATGGGTCAAATCATTATTTAAAAGAAAGAGAGGCTCAATTCAGGTATATGCGGTCAAATGGGTCAATTCAATTCAAATCCCACATACGAATACTTACAAGTCACAATCGGAAACGCACCAAGACTGACCAATCACCTCAATTCAAAAGGGCCTTTCACTCAGTCTGGTCAATACAATTAGGTAATCAAGCAACGCATTATTGTATCCTCATTCAACCAAACCCACTGAATCGCACCACTCCGCTTAAGGCCCCTACGCATAGTATAGATAGGGTTTTCCTTTTTCTTTTGAGTTGTTTAGCCCTCTCTGAATTTGAATTCATTGCTTAATCTCACTAACTCAGTGAACTTTGGTGAAATCATTATTATTATTATTATTATTTTCATATGCACAAAAGTCTAAATACAAGAAAAACTGTCAACTAGTTCGTTCTAGAGGCTAAAATTTCCATCAACTCCTCTGAATTAAAAGACTTTCAGTTCAAAATGGCTTTATATTTGCAAGAGTATTTGCAGAGACATTGGCATGTGTCAGATTTTATATAGTACGTTGGATTTTCACTCACCAAGTGCTATCTTATGGCATGCCTTTTACGCCCAAAATTATTTATTTATTTATTTATGCCCAACAACTTGATGAAACCATTCATGGGGATAGAGTATGACGTCGGTCGACATCATTGAGGAAACTTAATTACATTATCATTTCATTTGAGCTTCTTTTTGGGCGGATAAACGAGACAAAAATGTGGACGTGGTTGTGGGGTCCATAGGAGCCCGCCACTAATGGCAAATGTGCAGCAAGCCTGATTATTTTAGATTTTTTTTTTCAGTTAAAAAAAAAGGGGAAAAAAAAAAACATTTAAATTTCTAAAACACAATGTCAAAGTAGGGGTATTATAAAATTACTTGAATGCCTTTACCCCTCTCTAATACTTTCATATTTTTTTTTGTAAAACATGCTTCTAAAATTATTAATTTTTTTTTATAACAAAATTTTAAAAAAGGCATTAGCCTCACCCACAAAACCCAGGACAAAGGGTTGAAGCCATTAATCTAAGTTTTCGTGTCGTTGATCAAGATAGATGTTACTATTAATCTATAAAACTTGTGGCCATAAAATTAAACTGAGATCCAAGTGTTGGTTTTTTAGATATAAAGTTGTGAAATATGTTACTAAAATAGTTTATATAAATATTCATATTGTTAATTGAGATGCATATAATGTTATTGATGATCCTTACAACTTTTGCCCTCAAAATAAAACTTGACATAAATATTAATTTTTTTAGATATAAAATTGTTCAATAAATTACAATGTCTTTTATCTAAATGCTGATATTGCTAATTGATATACATCTGTTATTAATTCATAAAACTTATACTCTCACATAGCTTAATTTATTTTAGTCTTTTAGTTTAATTTAAAAATTTCATATTTTTTCAACAATTATAACATGAAATTTCCTAGACTCCCTCCACTTATTTAGTTTTTATCGTTATGCTAAGGGGGAAACGAAAACAGCATGACTCCATTATTAATAGTTGGGCACCATGTGAACGCCGACATCAGTGCTTCATTCTCCATTATATAAAATAAAATATTTCCCCCACTTTATTTTCTTGTCTCTTACTCCTTTTTTTTCTTAACAGGGCTGAGCTTTTTCACATGTTCATTGTTTATGCTCCTTTGCTTTCATTTATCATTTTACCTGAGACATGTCAAGAAAAGCGATTTTGAGATGTTTTGTAATGGCATATCATTTAATTTAGGGTAAAGGAGTAAATTTATTAATGAACTTTTGACAAAGGTGCATCTTACACCATAAATATTTTTTAGGTGCAAAAATATATACAAATTTTTCTGTCAACTAGAGAAAATATCTGTTTTGTGGGCTTGGAATTGTCCACATGTAAGCTTATCTAAACCCCACGCATGTCTCGTTTGAATGATCTCTCTCCCTCTCACTCCTTCTCCCTCTCTAACCTAAAAGTAACTACCTCAAGCTTTCTGAAATTATCGCATGAGAAGGTACCAAGAAAAAATTTTCAGTGTTTCAGAATCCTGGACAAACATATAGCTCACTCGAGGGTGCCTTTGCCGATCTTGTGGGTCTTGACCTCAAAATAATTAAGGGCGGGGAAGGTCTGGTGGACGAGAGGGTCAAGACCCTAGGAGCACGACAAGAACAGCTAATAAAAGCACGGAGACTGAATGGGTGAACTCTGTCAATCTAGCCAATCCGAGTCTGCTAGAGGCCGAAGGGATGAGAGGCCAACAAAAATATGTTGGAGAAGGATTGCTTGAGACTATGAGGGAAGCCCCAAGATTCAGAGGCATACTTCTCTGCATCTCATTCAATCAAAGCGGATCTATTGGTTGCTTTTTATTTCTATCTCGAATGTTCTTTTTCTCTATCAAACCCTTGTTCAGCATCCTAATGGTCATCACGCTCTCTCTACATTTCTATCCTCTTCTTCTCCTTTCTCCCTCTACTGAACTTCTTCAGATTGGCCATGTACGTTCACAATTATATGGTTTATATGTTTATTTCTAATTTATTTTGATGTGGGTAATGGAATTATGAGATTTATTCTTGATCGGTGAGTTTGATTGCTTGTAGAAAAGGAAAGAAGAAAGAAAATAACAGCTTATAATCTACAACTTCTTGATTGGCTATCCATAGTTTCTACAACTTCTCGATTTTATTACGTACAAGTCAATTGCAATTAAACTTTAGGAATTACTGAATTTGTTTGGGGAAAATGTTTCGGAGGTTGCTTAGCATCAAATGAAAAATTTTGGTGATGGGTTGGTATTGCATTCATGCTATGTTAAAAGTTAGTCTTGGAAGGGCGAAAAAAATTATAGGCTAAAACATGAGATATACACACACACACACACATACAGTGAGGTTTAGATCAACTGTCATGTGGACAATTTCGGGCCCATAAAGCGGACGTTTTCTCAAGCTGACAGATGTGGTTATTTTGCCCTCTTTTATAAAGTTTATGTATATTTTTGCATCTAAAAAAAGTTTATAGTGCTAGGTGCACCTTTATCAAAAGTTCATTAGTAAAATTGACTCTTTGCCCTTTAATTTATTACTTGTTCATTTCATAAATATAGGATTTAATTAACTTTTTTTAGAAGTTAGGGAAAGTAAATATGTTAGTTAATTATATCATATATAGTATATCATTATATTATATATTAGTTTATAAGTTAGATAACATAGTTTAAAAAAAAAAAAAGTTTAAATGTAATGTAATTAGTTTTTTTAGAATTCTTAAAAAAAATTAATTCATGTTATATTTAGTATTAAAATAAGATATCTTTATCAAATTTTTAAATGCACGCGGTTCATCTGTTTGTTGGGTTTAGACTATTTAGATTAAATATGTAAAAAACAAAAATCAACTCACCCCATCAACACAGATGTTATTATTATTTTTGAAAAAAGATTTACTCCAACATTATAGCAATATAAATCCAAAAAAAAAAAAATCCATTCATGAGTTTTAATATTTTGATTTTAAATTATATATCTAACTGAGTGGAGAAATCATCACTATACATACATACATAAGTGAGTACATACATACATACATATATATATATAGGACTAGACTTATATTAAATTACTTAAGTTAAGTAAGTCTATGAAGCCAATCAAAATATGGCATGTGTATTATTTTTTCATGTCAACACTTAACCCCAAAACATGATTTAACACTATTAACTTCAAAAAATGATTTAACATGAAAAAAACATACACATGCATGCTATAATTGGCTTCATATATCTACTTAATCTAAATAACTTAATATAAATTTTATTTATACACACACGTTGTGAAACACTTATATGCGTATTGTTTTGCCGTCCGCTATTTTTTTTTTTTGGCCCGACAATTATATGCCTATTTAATTACTACGAGAAAGGGAACACAGCTTAAATGGACTGGATTTGTCATTTTCTAATTGAATTATGATTTATTAGATGAACATGCTTGTCAAGATCTTCTAGACGATCCGCAAATTAATTAAAAAGCAGTCAAACATTCCACTTTTCAATTTTCATCCCAATTTGCTGTCTGATAATTATTTAATTGCATCCTCACCCACTAAACAAAACGTCTCCCTCACTTCGGTGCACGTCCCTATCTGTTTAAAATGACCTTAATCAGATATTTAAATTATTTATATTGGGCCAAAACCTTCCCTAAACCAAATTTACTCTATAGTTTAATTCCATCACGTGCACTCCATCTTCCATGTAAGTAATTTATTCAACAATATTAGATGCTCCATCGGCATCATCGCAAAAATTTTGGTTAAAGAAACAGAACAAAACGGTGATGGATAGTATTTAGTATTATACTACCTTCATTTTTATTTATAAGACCCCATTGATTTTTTTTTTTAAAGAATCCTAATAAAGTTAATTATATTTATTAATAATATCATATGTTGTGTTTTATTATATTATATAGTAGTTCATAAGTAAAATAACATATTTTAAAGAAAAACGACAAACTTTAATGTTTTAAAATAATATAATTACTTTTCTTAGAATTTTCTTAAGATTCTCTAAAAAAAATCAACAGGGTCTTATAAATAGGAGCGGATGAAATATATTATAAGGTATAATGTCAAAGATGCATAGGAGGAAGAAGCTTCCATGGTATATGTTGAGAAGTGGGGAATTAAAAAAAAAAATTCGAGAGCATGATAATATATGTGACTATGGGGAATAAACCAGGCTGGCTGACAAAATTCAAGACTGAATTAAATTAGAATCTGACAAAAAGGGACAGCGTAGATATGGTGTTGTTGCTGTTCTTGGTGTCGTGTGTTGTGAAAATTGTTGGAAGCCACGAAAAGGTGGATATTTAGAGGGATTAGATTATTAGATTAAATCTGTGGATTGTAGAATATTCATCAAAACTTATTTGTTTGCTTCAACGTTGCCCACCATTTGTAGGTTCAAAAAGCACATTGTTTTAGATTGAAAGTAGAACTAGAAGGCATCTCATTCTTAGCGAAAGAGAGAAAAAAGTGTAGGAGGGACTTTTTTGGGTCTTAACATGTATGAGGTAACTACTATGTTATATTGTCTCTTATCTTATTTATAAGGGCTAATTAATTTGTTTTTAAAAGATTAAGGAATATGAATAATTTACTTGATCATATCACATACATGGTACCATTATATTTTATATCAATCTATAAGTTAAATAAAATAATTTAAAAGAAAATAATAAATTAAATGCTTTAAAGTAATTTACTTGGCTTTTTTAAGATTATCCAAAATAGTCAGCTTGATATTTGTTAAGATTAGGAAATATTATGTATTAAATTGGGGAATGATTTGTTTTGATTTACGCATATGTACAGTTATTACTACACGTTTGTACATTGATTTCACGCGTCTCACACATCCATTGTATGTATATAAATATCTCTATAATACATGAATGAGATAGAATTTAGATTCTCACTTCTCTTAGGTCTAACATGGCATCAGAGCTAAGTTTTTTTATTTGTGTTTTTTCATCTCAGAGAGAGAGGGGGGATTCTAGGTTGGTGGTGATGGTCCTAGTGTCACCATTTGATTTTTCTAGCAGTCTCAGCGTCACTGTTTGGGTTTTCTGGTGATCTCATGGGGCGATCGTATTATGGGTTGCCTATTTCAAGACTCTTTATTTTACTTGTTTTGGTTATATTCTTTTGGACTCTGTCATAGTTGTTATGAAATTTTGGGCTCTTTTCTTGAGTCATTCTAAAATTTTGGACTATTTCTTTTAGTCATTCTCATCATGTTTTTGATTTGAGATGTTTTGATTACATTATTTTGGTTTTTGGCCATTTGTGAAGTTCTTTTGTGTTTTAGTCTCTTATGAGACATTTGGAATGCTATTTGGTTGTTTGTGAGCATTTGGAGTGTTACTGATGTCCGTATTTAAAAGATCTTGTTTTTTGAACATAGAGAAATAAGGAAGCCATTACAATTTTTGGAAATACTAGGCCTACTAAAGGCACAAAAATAGAGGCTATGAAGGAGTAGGTTATTGGCGAGGCTATGGATCTAGTGGTCATATGGTCGTCCTTTCCTTAGTGATCTAATTTACAAGTTGCTTCCAACTTGAAGAGGAGTAATGAGATTTCCCTAGTAATTTGCTGTTGTTCACACCAAGCTTCCAGCTTGAGGGAGAGTGTTAAAATTAAGAAATATTAGGTATTAAATTAGAGAATAATTTATTTTAATTTACATGCATGTACATTTATTACTATACGTCATTGATTTCACGCGTCTCACACTTCCAATTGTACGTATATGAATACTTGTAGAATATATGAATGTGACAAAATTTACATTCTCTCTTCTCTTCTATCTAACAATATTATACTTATGACATGAGGTGGTATGAGTTTGTTTATGCGTATGTAAACTTGATTATGAGTTGTAATTCCAAGCATAGACATAGTGTATCGTGTATGTTTGGATTTGCATTGTGAAGGAGTAAACGTACAATGAAGAAGGCAAAAGTCAGATTGAGCTATTTTGGGATGTTTTGTATTAGCGGTGGTGGCAAATTAACTTTTGCACAAAAAGCCATGGTTAGATGGAAGCAAAAAATTTATTGCTTATGCATTCCCCATATAGTAAAAAGAAATGGAGAAGGAAGAAATTAGAAAATTCAAGTGAATTCAAATATGAATCGCATTAATTAGGTCATTTAGCTTTTATACAAAACTTAAATCAATATACAAAAGTCACGTGAAGTAAAAACCATTTTTACCACCACCAATTGAGGTGTTGGCTGGTACAGATAGTACTCATAGTAGAGTAGAAAGTAGACACGAGATAAAATAAGAGGTAGCAATAATGTAATTGGGAGGAGGGGTGGGCCCAATGGGGAAAGGCACGTTGCATTGGGATGGTACGTGTTGCGTTAGATGACCAGATCCATTAAGCAGCACTCGAACTGCATTTTTTTTATTACATATTGGAAATCAACTACAACACAATGTTACACTAAATCTACTACACTATAGCTTCCATCATCCTATCCACCCTTTCATGTGATAGGTGGATGATGATCAAAAAGGCGAAAAGTATCATTTAAGCTACAGGCTAATTTAGCTAAGTAATCCGCCTAAGTGTTGTTCTCCCTTATTATGTGGCAAAAATGGACCCTCTAATCCCTATGCATAAGATATCTAGTTTCATCAATGACATTATGGAATAGGTGATCACCACGGCATCTCATTATAAGATTCACTTCTATTGAGGCAAACTTTCACTTATGAGGGAGTGAATTGAGTGACTAAAAAAATTAATTACAAATACTCAGAGGATTTATATTGGTTCGGTCGTAACTCCTAACCTACATCTAGTTTCTCAGTACACCATTGAGATACCACTAATTTCTAAGATTTGAAATAGGATCTTGGTGCATTCAGTATAGGCTCGATTCAACAGTTCAAGAGACTCTCCCCCTTACAGTGTGTAATTCAAGTCCCGCTCAAGGTCTCACTACCTTGAGTTTCTCACTATTGACTTTTAAAGAAATATTATATCAACTCTCAAGAGAGTGAATGAATAATCACT
>JBAGKO010014740.1:0-11405 GCA_037177275.1 Acacia concinna | reverse complement strand
TAATTAAATAACTTAGTTGGAAGCTAAATGTAAACTAATTTAACATATAAGTATAAAAGTATGAAATTAGATGCAAGAGTAAAATAGTAAATCTATTATTGCCACATTTCCCCTCCCCTCTTAAACCAAACAAAAGCTCAATCCCCTCTTCTCCCCTTTAATAAACCAAACAAGGTTATATGCCCTCCTTTCCCTCCCCTCCACTCCCTTCCCTTCAAACCAAACACACCCTTAGACTTAGTTCTCATTGGCTAATGGATCCTCTAGTTCAATTTGAGCTTCTTATGTAGGGCCCAAGTAGGGCCCAGGTCGATTGTTTGTAATAGAAGCTGGCTCGCTTTTTGTTCAAAAACGAACAAGATGCTGATACCTATTATTTGCTGGGGCCTGGGAGCCTGTGACTCAGTTTTTTTTTGGTTAAAAAAAAAGGAGACACCTATTTCTTTTTGTTTTTTTGGGACAACGGTGACACCTATATCAGACTTTCATCAGTTTTTTTTAACACATATTTTTGTGTGTGTCCATATATTTATTTGAATATTGACAACACTTGAGGACTGATTTAATCATAGATAAGGATCTACAATATAGAATTAAGGTTCTTTTTTTTAAATAAAAATGTAATAATTAAAATGCTCATGGGACCAATTATTATCTCATTTACGAGAGACATACAATTAAAAAAAAACCCTTATAAATAATACTTAAGTTCAAGATGCGATCATAATCATTAATTTTTCTGAGTTTTATTTGCCCCACCCTTACAGAAGCCGCCACATTAAGTTGCCAAATTTCATTTTTGTTTTCTCTCCTATAGATTTCACTCTTCTCTTTTTTCGACCAGATATAATTTTCATTTTTTCAAACCATTCAAAAAAGTTAAATTTAAGTCGTTAAATAAACATCAATATATATACACACCCTACCAATTCATGGTGGCTTGGTTATTAGTTCTTAGATGAAGATATGAGTATTAAAAATCATTCAAATAATAAGTTCTTAAAAAATCTTTAAAACTCTTTTTCAAAATTTTTTTTTACAGAAATGTATAAAAAATTGTTTTGGAAATATAAAAACAGAAAATAAAAACAAGCCCAAAGTGTTATACTGACCATCAGTAAAAGAATAAATTAGTTTTATTACTATTGTTTTTCTTTGCCAACTTTATTACTATTGATTTTGAATTATCATTCAAAATGCTTAAAATTGTAATTTAATTTGTTTTTATATTTATACACTATTTTTATCCAAAAATATTCAAATTATATTCAAATCCTCACCAGTTCTTAAAAATTGCAATATTCATATAAATAGAAATTAAAGAACAAAATGAGAAATTCTTAGAGAATTTTAATTTACCACGTTATTTATGGTCTAACTAATTAAAACAAAATAACTCATAAATTGATTTGTCATTTATTTAATATTAACTAGTATATTAATAAAATTGAAAATTTTCATAAGATTTATTTTTTCATTATTTATGAAATTTTAATCAAATGATTCATTTTTTTAAGAGAAATGCATAATATGAATTACATTTGCAGCCAACTAGAATAAATATTATCTAAGTTGTTATATTTTAATTAGTTATATCATAAATGACTGAGTTCACTAATAATTTAAACTTATATCAAGTTGTTATACCCAATTCACCAATTATTCTTCTTTTGAATTTATTAAATCCCCCACCAGCTCTTCTCTTTGGCCATTTCTCTTTTCTAAGTGCCTGCGTCGCCTACCGGCAAAGCAATAGCAATGGCGGCTGCTTATGAATCGACAACATACATTAGTACAACTTTCTTTTTTTACTTTCTTCGTTTTTTTTTTTGGTTTTTGGATAATGTCAATTACCAGAAAAATTTTATTCATACGTAATCAGACATGCACATGCGTATCAAAAGGTATATCCAAGTTTACATTTTTGTCAAGTAACTCACAAAACTAATCAAGCACAATAGTTTCAACGAGTATTAAATTTTAACGCATTTATCATAATTGAATAAATTCCTCGTTTCCAAAAATTACATATGGCGCACATGTTAATCGGTCAAGAACCTCTCCATTGCACATTCTCTCCATTTTGTCTCCACTGAGTCAAAACCATGTGGTTTTGAATGAAACAAGATCTTGTTTTGTTTTGGACAATAATAAAACAAGATATCAGCCTTTGATTTCAGATTATAATCCTAGCCATTGATTGAATAGCTTAGAGAAACACCACCACAAACCCTCCTCTTCCATTTGTCATCTATTGTGAAAAATTTCAGCCGTTGGTGATTTCTACAAAAAATTCATGTCTTACGCTTGTTTATTTTTGTTAGAATTATGTAAAATATTATTGTTAAGATTTTATATTAGAACTATATTAGGAAAGATTACGTAATTATGTATATGAGGATAGAATTAAGAAAGATTATGTAATTATGTATATTAGTATAGAATCATGAATTAGAATCAGGTTATTTATGATATTGTCCCCCTCCTTCTTGTATAAATAGGTATGATTTGTATATGATAAATATAACTTTTCGATTAGCTTGAGATTTTACTACATGATATCAGAGCCTTTTCAATTTTAGGGTTCTAGATTTTCAGATTTATCTAGAGCAAGAGTGCGCGTGGTGGTATCCCATAATTCAATCCTTTGCCGTCTGGGTACTCTTAATCGGTTGCTTAATTTCTGATTTTGTCCTTTAGATTATTTTGCAACCTACTTGGATTATTCATAATTTTATTTGGTGGTGTCTCCTAATTCCACATATTCTAGTTTGGGTGTCTCTGTTTGGTCTCAGTTTTTGCATTTTCAGTACTGGATAATTAAGTTTCATTTTGTTCAGATCTTGACTATTTTTATGATTATTGGTTAAGAAGGATTTGACTTCATTGGGTTTGATCTAGATCTGTTTGTGATTTTTCCTCTGATTTGTATTTGGGTTAAGATCTCTTTCATGTATTTTAAATTGTGTTTGGTTGTTGATATTTTTTATATGGAAGATTTTAAGATACATATAACTACTAAGGTTGCCCCCATTATGAAGAAAAATATTGAGTAATATAAGGAGCAACGTAGCAAATTTGCTCATGTGACACAAGCATTTGACACTTTTGGTAATGTCAATCCCAATTCACTTGCCACAGGTAATTTTATGCCTTCTTCAACGAAGTGGATCATCGATCCTGATGCTACATTTGCTCTTCACGTTTGGACCATATACCAACCCCTCTTCCATAACGATTGCCAATTGTTCCTCTTCTCGTATCCTTGATTCTGGCACTGTTGACATCACCCCATCCATTTCTTTGTCTTCCGTACTAAATGTTCCTGACATTGTGTTTAATCTTATTTCTCCAAGCAAACTTACCCAACAATTAAATTTTTCTATCTCCTTCTTTCCTGACCATTGTTTAATTCAGGATCTCACTACGAAGCACATTATTGATAGATGTTATGAATCTAGCGGCTACTACTTCCTAGAGAATCTGGTGCCACGTTCAGTTGTTTGTGCTGGTAGTTCTTCTACTTTTGATCTTCATTGTCGTTTTGGTCATATGTCTTTGGCTTTATTGAAGAGATTGTTTCCTCAGTTTTTGAGTATGTCATCCTTAGAATGTCACTCGTGTCAATTTGCAAAACACCATAGAGTTCATAAAACACGTCGCATCAATAAACTGGCTGAGTCACCTTTTGATTTAGTTTATTTTGATGTTTGGGGTCCTTGTCACATTGTGTCCAAAACAGGTTTCAAGATTTTGTTACCTTTGTCGATGATTTTTCTTGAACCACCTGATTATATTTAATTAAAAACCGTTCAGAGTTGTTTTCAATCTTTTGCAATTATTGTACTGAAATTAAGACTCAGTTTGGTATTTCTGTCAAAGTCTTGCGAAGTGATAATGCCAAAAAAATATCTTTCTACTCAGTTCCAAAACTATATGCAACAATATGTCATGATTTATCAGACTTTTTGTCTATATACACCAACTCAAAATTGTGTTCTAGAAAGAAAGAACATGCACTTATTATGTAATTATGTATATTAGCATAAAATTAGCATAGAATCAGGAATTAGAATCAAGTTATTTATGATATTGTCTCCCTTCCTCTTATATAAATACATATGATTTATATATGAGAAATACAACTTTTTGATTACCTTGAGATTTACTACAAAAATGTTTTGCTGTACATATTTTAACTGACACAACTACATGACATGTCAGTCCTTAATATAAAATTGTATAAATAGTGTAAATCACACTATGAATATATCTCATATTAATAGTTGGAGGTAGTCTTTAAGCTGATAGGGTTATTTTCTTTTGTTTGTATTTTCTCCCAACTATGTGAATACAAAGAATGATAAGTTGTTTTGTTTTATTGTCTATTTTTATGTTGTTGAAATAACTAGCTTGTGCTCCCTTATGCGTTGCACAGGTAGATTGTACTTTGCAAGTACACTTAATTAGATTGTACATTCACATTTCGAAAGACTTCATTGTACACAACGTTCCTTGCTGACCTCTTGGTATGCGAATTATAGTTTTCACCAACAACTATATTCAAACCTTCAATGCATTTCACTCTAGACAATGCAACATATAATTGACTATGCGTAAAAATAGGCTGGCATAGATACAAACCAATATGTTGTAGCGATTGCCCTTGGCTTAATAGTCATGGCAATTGAAAGAGTTATAGGGAATTGTCTTCGTTACATGTGAAATGGCCATTGAGATTCAGAAGGATTAATGTTATTCTATGAATTAGGACCTTTTGATTTGTATGTGACCCATTCAAAGTGCTTTCCTGAATAACATTATTTCCTAATTGAGTTCTACAGAGAAGCATGCCATTGCATAATTCAGACTATTGATCAATGTTCCGTAGCAACATGATTTGTGAACCAACTTTCAACGTAAGTTTATGTGGAGGCAAACCAGAGCTGTTAATTGTATTGAGAAATTATGTGGTATACAATTCATGAAAGGCCATCACTGTCATAAACAGACTTACAAATAGAGTTAGAGCTGTAGAATTCATATATGGGCCAGCCCAGGCAATGAAGAGCACAAATGATCATTGATTTGTTTGACCTTTTCTATTGTTGGCGCTAAAATAGCCCTGCCATTGAAATATTCATTTGATTCTAAATGGTCAGCGATATTTGGATACATTGATTCAATGATTGCATGTATTAGATCTTTACTAGTGGATAACAACAATTCATCTGGTATTTCAATTTCAACAACACCATTTTGTGAGTTACCTAATTTTCTATCACCCACATCTAATAACCATTGTGAGAACCATGCCAACTTTACATAATCTGTGACTGTTGATAAATTCAATCTCTTTTTTTTTTTTGTAAGACGGAAGACCTTGCAATGATCCCATTAGTGTGATGAATTAATGTAAGTGTTGATAATAGTTGCTCTAGTTTTTTTTTGGAATGATAGGTAATATCTGCCAGAAATCACCACCCATAACAATTCACTTCCCTCCAATCGGCCTATCATAATAATGATATATCGTAGCGAAGTGTCAAATTCCTCACCACAAAAACATTGAACCATGGGAGTCTCATCCCAAATAATTAATTTTGTGCATTGTATAAGTTTTGCTAATGGGGAATTATGATTTATTGAGCAGACAGATGATTCAGTGATATGAATTGGAATGGCAAACCTAAAATGCGTTGTCCGACCAGATAGTAGCAAAGTTTCCGCAATTCCATTGGATGCAACTGTAAGCACAATATTTCAACGGGCTCGAAGTAAAGAACGCTCCATAAGAATGTCTTCCCAACGCCCGCATATTCATAAACGAAATAGAATCCTCCAAATCTTGCTTGCATAGCTGAGAAAACCTTATGAAAAATCATCTTTTTCTCATCAATTAATGCTTGCACAAGTTTATCTACATCAAGTCGTAAAGCATTCCTATCATAGCTCAATTCTTGGATAATCAGTTGACATACAATGTTCTCTCTTTCTGATCTCTTCTTCACAATCAACAATCTAAACCTTATTAGACATCTCCTCTCCAATGAACCTCCTTTGTTGGGTTCATCTTCGCCGCAACTTCGGTGGCCAACCTTCATCAACCTCTCCATGATAGATTTGGAGAGAGATCGCTTGTGAGGTTCCTGGAGATTCACTAGAAATCAAACCTAAGCCATCACCAATGCCACCACACATATTCGAGCTAAAAATCCATCATCTACATTTTAACCTTGCCCTCAAGCCACCCTCCGACATATTTAAGTTGAAAATAGAACCCAGATCTTCTTATGGTTTTCAATCTCTATTTTCTTTTGCTGCTTCATCTATTTTTTTCAACAAATTTGAGTTTGTTTGATGGGTTCTGGTGAGTGGATTTTTTTTCATATGGGTAATATGGGTTTCTTCCATTTGTGCTTCTTTAACTCTTTTGAAGGGCTTATTTGTGTGGGTATATTCATATCGAGTATTTGTGTGGCTTATTTGTGGTTTAACCATTGCCTAGCTCCAGGAATCGTAGGTAGATCTTGGAATGAGATGCTGATGTGGGCTGTCATAGGTTGGTTCTTTGCCAATTCAAAGCCTAGATTTCAAAATGATCTTGCTTTATTTTGATTTTCTACAGGTATCTTTGTTAAATTAACATTGTTATAGTCATAATTTTTTTAACTTTAAGCAATCTTCAAACCTCTTTGTACTCATGTTAATTTTGTCTTTGCGTTGTTGGCTTTTTTGTTCATTTGCAATTGGTATAATCGATCTCTCCTCATGATTTCTTCTAGGTTTTTTGTTAGTTTGCTTGCCTTGTTCTAAGAGTGTGATGCGCCGAAGTTAACCTACTAGCTGATCTTGCATATGGTGAACGTGTGTTTGATTTTTGGCTTCAATTTCAAAAGTTTGGTCATCTAATTTAAATTTTTTCCAATGAGGCTTTTGTGGTCCTTGTTGGTAAGAAGTTTCTATTATTTTTGTATGAGGATGATGTGACATAACATGTGGACAAATAACCTATGTGCAACACTATCTCATCATATATTAGATTAATAGAAGTTGACCGGTTGGGTATTTAATGAAAGGGTAATATTGTTATGTTTTTAAAACTTTTGGGTGCCTATAACTTATAGACAAAAAACTTTTGAGTATTTAAGCCTTTTAACCCTTATTTTATTAGGTGACTCTCCCTTTTGCAACTCAGATGGAGAAGGAACAACAAATAAGAGATTGGAAATCTAACAAGCAATGATCTATTTGGAATTGAGTGAAGGGAAAATAAAAAAAGAAAATGAAAGGCCCCTCACAAGATTAGAAGTGAAACTGGTTATTGGGTAGTAAACTATACAGCTGCAATTAGGGAAAAAATTACACAACAACTAATTTAAATGAATCAACGTAATTGAATAAACTCACGTGCTGTTTAAGAAATCAATGGGTATTGAATTTTTAAATTATAATGCAATCCCCCCATCTTTTTTCCATAATAAGTACTCCATTCAGTTCTAATTATAATAACCAGTTAATTTTTTTAGAGAATTCTAATAAAACTAATTATATTACTTTCAAGCAATAAAATTTATCGTTTTTCTTCAAACTATTTTATTTGACTTATGAACTAAATTATAATATAATAAAACGCAACATATGATATGATTATGTAATTTATTTTACTTCTTTAATTTTTCTGAAAAAAAAAATCAACTATACTTTATAATTATAACCCAAAAGAATGTAAGAAAGTGATTGTCTCCAATTCTCCACATTTTGTCAATATTTTCTTTGGTCGGGAGAAGGAAGACTTTTTTACAGAACTGGACTCGGGCATTAGAAAGCCCAGTTCTTAATAGGAGATTCAAAGACAATTTCCCCCAATTCCAGCAATTGGAATTTTTGTCGGAACGAACAGAGCGACAGCCAACCGGTGAGCTTGATGCGACCTTTTCAGCAGAAGGTAATGACTGGGCTTTGGAAGGATTTACCTACCAAAATTCACCACAAGATCTCCGAGAATTGGATCAGCGCCATTGGTCCTCTCGTCGGCACCTTCTCGTGGGTTCATTCTTGTCCTTGATTCCTCTTTTCACGTTTGTTGACGGCATGTAATGGTCCATTTGCCTATTGATCTTTATCGGTGATGAGGTTTCGATTTGATGTAATCAGGGCAATTATGGATTCCACTATTAGAAACTACTCGTTGCGATTGTAGAACCCTGTTGTTAAGAGCCGGTAGGATTCGTTCGTATGGCTGATGCCCACCACGTTGTTTCAAGAAGGGCAACAGAGCTAAGATATTAAGAATAATGAGGGGCCATAATGGCAGAATCTATTGATTTTAGAACCAATTGGTGATAGTTTCTTTGACAGGTTTTCTCAGAAGTTGCAAGTTATGCTTGTCATTGCTGCGTGATGACTTCTTAAAGGCTAATAGCATCTTAATTGTAAGGCATATCGTGTCAGTGGGTGCGGTCCTTTTACAAATGGGAAAACTCGTTCTCCTTTTATTTTTCTAGATCCCTTGCTAACAACTTTTACCTCCTGCACTCACAACTTATTTTCAAGTTTTTAATTTATTTTTTTCTTAAATTTTAAGGAGAATCTAGTTAGAATACATTCTCTGTGGCCTTGTGAACCTTAGGTCTCATTGCTTCTCTGGATAAAATATTGTCTGTATTACTGAATATAATTCATCTCTCAATGGATGTAGGTATGTTCAGCACTACCAGGAGAAAGAGAAGTTGGCTCACAGGTACTGAGATCATGTGAGATAGCATGAGTTTATTTGGATGATCATTTTTTGTGGTGAAAAGAGATTTTCCCAAACCTTGTTCAAACGGAAAATAATACTATTTATTTTGGTTTTAATTCATTGTCAATGTTATGGCTTTGAGCCGTTTTAACTTTGACAGACCTTACCAACTAGTGAGATTGGTAACATGGGCTTTTTAAGTAATACTTTCAAATCAGTCCATGATAAATATTTAGACGGTGTCACAATTTTTTTAAAGCTTGCTTTATGGGGTTTATTAAAGGGACGGTATTTTGTTATAATAAGATTTGATGAGATTGGTGTGCAAATAGACATGGTTTGAGTGTGAGATTTGACTGTGGAGAACAAAATCATGTATGTATGAATTTAATTTGTGTAAACGTATATTATAAAAGATTATCAGGATAGATAATTGTTATACATGAAGAAAAACTTTGGTATAAAATGTTTAACTCATTTGATACGATCATGTTGTATTAACGAAATTGCCGGGCTTGCAAAAGTAACACTATGAAGGATTTACACGGTGATTGCAACTGCTTCAAAAACATCTATCTGAACTTATGTTTGTGTAATTGCAGGAATTCACTACTATAGTCATACAAGATTGCCCATATATAAATGTACAAACCATAATTCTAACCACTTCGACCTGCATCAACTTTAAAGGTATAATAGGTTACCCAAAGAAAACTATACAAAGGCACCCCTGGTTATTGCTCTATATGGTATTTTATAGGATTTTACAACGGGTTATCCTAAGAATGGATTCATATTAGTGAAAACAGAGTAATATGGGTCGTTTTCAACACACAAGGTCAAGAAACTTTCATATTTTTACACACCATAAAAATTTCTACCTTAGTTTGATGGTTGGCTCTACTCCACTAACAAGGTCACTACTACACATGTCCCCCGATATAAAAGGAGTTTTGCTAGCAGAGGACGAAGATGGTGTTGAACTAATGAATAATTTTCTTGAATCCCTGGATATATATTCAGGTATCCTGGCATTGGAGTCTGGCATCAAGGACCACATGTTTTCAAGCTCTCGAACTACTTTTGCCATTTGAGGTTGTTCATCCGGTGATATGATATTGTAATATGAATTTAGTTAGGGATTTAATAGGATTTAGTTGTTGTAATTGCTGTTATGCGCTTCATTTCTGTTATGACAGTTAGTTGCTAAGGCACCCTAGTATTACTCTATAAATAAGTGAGTAAGCCTACTGTAATATCAGTTTTTGGCGTTTGATTAGTGAATAACAATCGAGCATTCTCTGTCTCTATCTCTTCTTTCTTCTTCCTAATTTCTCTACCTTCTACTCTTTGATTCTCTCTTCCCTCTGTCATAATCCCTAAATTTCTACATTCTAATTATGCAAACGCATATCAGTGGTACCAGAGCCATTGTTCTTCGGCCTTGGGTTATCAGTTGCTATCTTCCGTAGTGAATGGTAGAGACTTGATCCCAAGAACAATCAAGAATGGATCAAGAAAGGTTGTAGACTATTGAATAGAAGTTGGAGACGGTGGATTCCCTCAATGATGCGGTAGATGGATTCAAAAATGAGTTCCAGCTGGCTGTCCATGCAAATCAGTAAACCATTGAGACATTGGCTCAGCAGATTCGGGGCTTGACTCACGTAACACAGAACTTGACGCAACAATTCAATCGCAGAAATCAAGATCAACCGGAAAGATTTAATGGCGGAGGATATCACAATTGCAATAATGGACGGCACGGCTACCAACGTCCAACGCAGTTTACTAAAATGGAGTTTCCACGATACACTGGCTAAGATGTGGAAAATTGGTTGATTAAAGCTGAAAGATATTTCCAGCTGGATGGCACTCCGGACGTAACAAGAATTTTGATAGCCTCGATTCACCTGGACAACGATACTTTTAATTGGCACGTCGGGTTGGAAACGAAAGAACGAGTCTCACAGACATGGGTCGAGTACGCAGAGCTTTTGCACGTCACCTTCAGCAAGACCTATGAGCAACTGATGACTGAATTTACTCATCTAAGGCAAACCGGCACTCTCCAAGAGTTTAATGCCAAATTTGACGCGATCACGGTTCGATTGACTCTGTCCAATAAGCACTTGGTGGACGCGTATATCAGTTCCTTGAAGGACAAAATTTCTAACACGGTGCATCTGTTTAATCCGAGAACTATGATTGAAGCTAAGAGAATTGCATGTGTTCAAGAAATTGCTATGGACCGATAGAATAAGAAGGCTGCTGGTGATCGTTGGCAAAGACACGTATCGACTCCAGTAGAGCTGGGAATTTGGGTCGGCCTTTTTAAGCTCGGCCCGTGACAGGCTCGAGCTTATAATTTAGAGCTTGAAAATGAAGTTGGGCCTAAATGGGCTAGCCCTATAGGGCCGTGGGCTTAAATGGGCCGGCCCTGTAGGGCCACGGGCCGGCCTGTTTAGGCTCGTTTATTTATTTTTTAAAAAATTTGACAAATATGATAATAATAATTATAGGCATGGAGAAGATAAAATGGAAAATGTAATTCATATTGTTTAGTGTCTAGTTTATAGTTTATATCTTTATCAAGTTATTTATTTGATAATAGACATTATGTTTAATATTTTAATTTAGTTTTGATAACTAAAGAGAATTT
>JBAGKO010014719.1:0-11405 GCA_037177275.1 Acacia concinna | reverse complement strand
GATACATCCAATACCAATGATCTGTGCCTAGAATGCGTTGCTAGATCTCTGCTCTAGAAAGCTATACAGGCAACAACGAACGCGCTTTGACCCCGGGCTTCCCTTTCATTACTTCTTTCACGACGAGAGAACCGCGTCCGCATCAGTCGAAGTGGTGGTTAATGTTCTTTAAATAAAGCTCCGTTGAACCCCTACTTGAAAGGGAGAATAGCGGAGTTGTTGTACAGCCTAAGGTCTTTTCCTACAGAGAAAGCGGCTAACTACCTGCAAATTCTGACCTGGACCCTTCTATTGCAATTATAAGCTTCTTGATGTACTTTATCGTATAAAGGCCAAAGTAGGCCGAAACGGAGAAATTCATTGTAAGTCTTTCGGCGTCTTCCTTATGTGTGATGCATGTGCCCTGTTCAAATAGACTATTCTTGTCGTTTAGTAGCATTCGAATGGTTTATCTTGGAAATAAAATTCCTGAGGATTGGCCTCTTGCTAGCGAATTTACCGAGTAAGTTAGTAAGTGATTGAGGGCTACCTCTGCCCAACTCTTACCACAGGCTGGCTTCGACAGATGTCAGAGTGAATCCGATTCTTCGATTCAATTACTTTTCCAATTCCAACCCCGCGCGTGGATGTAGAAAAGTGTGTGAATGGCATACGCAAGATTGGGGATGGACAACGGAAATTCATTTAGTATAGTCAGCTAGGAAGCACTAGCTAGGCAAGTCATACTGGGAATGGACTCCACCCCGATTAAGATCCTCTAAAAGGGTATAGAGCCTCTCCAACAACTCTTCCCCAGTGGCGGTCCTAGGATTATCTAGGGCGCGAGCCCCACGTTGCTCCCAATCGCCCTCCGGATCAAGAGGCGCCATCCGCCTTATTATGTCAACTTTGACCTCGACCGAGCCACCAGGAGACTGGTAGTCGTACTAACAGCTTGAAGTCGTGTCTTGAAGGCTTGCCCCCGACCCCCAACCTAGGAACAACACTAAGACGTTTCCTTTCGATTTTTTTGGTTTAAAGCATCGCATAGTATAGTGATAGTGCCCGGTCCGCAGCTGCGGAGTCCGCCTTCCCTTGAAAACACCTCCCAGAGGGGAGGTTTATAGTACAGATGTACGCTAAGGAATATTATTAGTAAGACAGACGTAGAAAGTGCATATGTACTATAGCTTCAAAAGAAAATAGATCCTTATTCGGGTGTTCTGGTGGTGCCCCCGTCTGGTCTACTATCGTCTTTTCACCGCCGGTAGACTACTTTGGCCCACCAAATGGCACAACCACAGTAGCTGGCTTGGCTCCCTCTTGCTCTGGTCTACACTCCCCTTGTGAGTCGCCACCCTCATGTACTACTCTACTATAAACAAACAGAACTACTACAGATAGACTCGAACATTTCTTATGTCAAACCATTCGATTGAATGCAATCTCTGATGTCAATGACACGAAAAAGGGATATATACAATGAATGGAATATACTGCTAGAGTATTTGAAAGCATCTGCAAAGCCAACAACGGGCACAGTCGATCGTAGATCCCACATGATGCCTTGTACCCTCACCCAACCTTGTCTCTCGCCTGTCGACTTGAGTCGAGCTAACTTTCGATCGAGGACTACCGGTGAAAAGTGTTTGTAGCGTCAATTCCTTTCGGTGTACATCTCACCCAAAACAAAATACCAGAAAACATAAGCTGTCAGCTCATATCTATCTCTGCCCCTCGATCGAACAAAAGCCGTTTGATCCTATATAAAAACGCGTACTCATCGTGGTCGTCCCTCAGCCTCCCGCACCCATATTCCTAAACATCCCTGGGAGGAGAATAAGGATAGCTAGTCACGGACGATTTTCTCACCTACATGGTATACGAATCCAAGACTTCCTAGCTAGAGGCTAGACGGTATCAAACCACGGGACAGGGAAAAAAGAGCAGCTTTCTAGGTTCTGCCATTGTAGGGTCAAAAATAATAATAATAAAAAACGAAATAGAAGCGACGCCTGGTTCGCCAAAGTACCGCTGCCACCAGGGCTTACATCCTCCTATCGCCTACTAGCTGCATGCTTTATATACCTACTGCTTCTATCGATGGAAAGACCGAAGCACGTCTCCCTATAGCTTTGACTGCCAGAGGTCGGGAAGAAGGGGGGTGACTGGGCCCTATCACAAAATGAGCAAGTTAGCGACTTGTCAAAGCTTGGTGGCAGGTTTTGTCGGAAAAAGAATGTTTTTCAGCGGGAGTCTCATCTGGGTGGCTGGTTCAGTCGCTTTCGAGAACTCAGATTGACGGGTAGTGAGATAGCATACTCGTATGATTGATTTAAAGTCGGCCACTGATAGATGGCCTTTGACTCTTCGGACGGGTATGCTAGAAAGGATGTTTGGACGTTTACTTGGATCATACGTGTATAACGTGTTTTCCAAGTAAACGTTTGATGTTCCTTTTCTGAAGAAGCCTAAAGGCTTTCCTGTCTTGTTTAGGACTGGACAACTTTTAGGTTATTACGCCTCTTGGGACCACAATAAATAAGGGGAAGTCAACTGTTGCCTCTAAAAGGGCCCGGATACCGCCTAAACCAGTGCAAGGTGGTATTCCCAAGGAAGCTAGCATAGCAATAGGGAATCCATCTAGTATTTACTAAGGAAAGATGGTGCTGGGGGGCCCCACTAAGGTGAATGTTATTGAACCCAAACGTTAAAAGCCATGCAAAGAATTCCTTCTACGTCCATTGCTACTGTAAGACCACCAACAGGGGGAGATGAGCAACATGTGGGGCCTACACACTTGGAACAGCCTCACCAAGAGTCTGCACAGGCCCGGGAGTTAGGTTCTTTTATCTTACGGAGGATGATGATGAGGATTTACTCACTGATGAAGACGCCATGAGTCAAGATGAGGAAGAGGTTTTTTGTTCGAGTTGGAGTGGAAGCAGTGAAGGGGGCGAGTTCCCTAACCTACGCGAGCCTAAAGAGAAGAGAGTTCAGTCTACGAAGGGTTCGGGTTCTCAGTCCGGATCAGTCCCACGCAGGCCGCAGAGAAAGAGACAAGGAGGAAGAAGGGGGCACTACGGGAAGAGCATCCAAGACGCGCTAAGGCAAAGGCATAGAGCTCAAACACAGGCTTAGTAAGCACAGATTCCCTAGAAAGAAAGATAGTGGCAAAAGGATGTTAATCAAGAACCGACGTCTCATGCCGACCCCGTCTGCAGTTGCTACTACACTGTTACATCCGGATAAAGTGACCCGTACTGGTGGAATAATTGCAATGCGACTATACCGCCTGCTGATAAAGGGAAGACAGTATACCAAGCTTGTCCCAGCAGCCAGGTTTGGTCCTCCGGGCAGCAACCCGGCCGGTATACACCCCACAGAGGAAATTGGGCTGTGAGGTGAGTAACTATATTCAACAATCATTTGCCAACATCGTTCCTAAGCCCTACTAAGTAAAGGGGGATGTGTTCAGTCCCAAGCATCTTCGTCAATACTCCATCTGCCCCCCGCCGGGGGGTTAAGGGGGAGGATGTCAAAACCTTACCCATAAAAAAAAAGTACATAGACCTGCTCACAAAGAGCTACAAGACAGCCAAAAACATTACTGCTAATAAAATGAAAGTGAACAAAGCCAAACCAATATGATATTCAATAAGCCCACTTTTTTGAGAGAAAAAACCTGAATTTGTTGAGGAAGATCAGCTGTAGAGGAAAACCTATAGTCAAACTGAGAATCGCAGCCGAAGTTTGCTAAAGAGTCTGCCACTTTGTTGTTTTCTCTAAATGTATAGACGATTTGGAAATGGCCAGCCGATAATTTGGATGAAATGAAGCTCCACCATGAGTCTAGGTATGGGTAATTTTAGGGGCTTCTTTATTTTCATTGAAGCAATCAACAATGATTTTGGAGTCAATTGCGAGTTTACGAGCTTGATGAATGTAGAGCGCATCCAGAAGAATAGAATCAGTAAACGTCCAAGATGATCTGATGTCAAGAAGCTGAGAACAGTCTTTCAGCCAGTCCGTAATTTTTTGAATAATAGCAGCCGGTTGAGATATTGGGTTTTCTAATTTACTGCTATTGCCTTCCTTCCAGAGTTCCCAAACTGAAAAAATAGTAAGCATAGACGTGACGTAGCCAACTTGGGATTTCCTGCGAGATCTGTTAAACCGCCGGGACTGAATGGAATCCGTTTGGAAGGATCTTATATTGAAAAGGCGATCAAAATGGTTCCAAACCTCCATAGCAAGCTCACTCTTGATGAAGAGGCGATCAATACTTTATTTATCATGCTCCGAACAGCACAAGCATTTGCTTGCTAATCTTATACCTTTCGTCTGAATTTTTTCCCTTAACTGATTCTGAAATCCCCGCATACAAAGTCAAATAAGAGCTTCCACGCAAAAATGCTAATTATTGTAGGAATGGCTTTATCCCAGACAAATTGAGTCCAAGCTTGAATGCCCGTTCGATTTCTTATCGATTCCCAACCAGCTTTGAGAATAAATGACTCACTACGATTCTTTTTCCATATCCCCCTGTCCTCCTGATGAGATGTGAATATACCACTATTCCTGATATCATAAACCACTCTGTGAGGCAAAAATGCTTCGATATCATTGAAAAAGCAGTTTCCATGTGCGTCAAGCACATCTATGATTTTGGAGAAATAACTAGTAAAGGAGTTGGCCTGGTCAATAAGAGGGAGTCATACTTTGGACTGCTTTTTTCAAAAGAAACTATCTGAAAGCCCCTATGGTTTGCTGCTTCCAAACCTGGTTGTCAGGACTTGGAGTGAAATCCGTTCTATTTTCAGGCAACCCCACCAATACTTAAGGGCTAAAAATGGTGGATTGGAAATGGAGCTAGCACTGATTTCTGGTTCCACCCCTGGCTCTCTGATATTCTTCTCATTGAAAGTACCCCCCTCTTATTGACCAGGTAAACTTCATACGAAAAGCTTTTGAAAGCTCTTGAAAATGTCTTGTAGTAGGAGGACCCAAAGCCCCTTCCTGAATAGGTAGGCACATAGTATCAAAAAATATCCAGTGAAGCTTTCTTTTGTCTTCATCACCGCCTCACCAAAAGTTAGCTAACATTTTTTCCAACTGGTCAAGAACTCCCTTTGAAACAGGAATCCCTGCAAGAAGGTGTATAGGCATCGAGAAAAGAACATGTTTGCAAAATCCACTGGATAACAATGCTTTCATCTCCTACCACTTTATTTTATACTCTATCCAGAAGATGAGAAATTTTTTTTTTTAAGATTTAAATAGAGGTAGTCCGAGATCAAAATATTAGGAATCAAGGCAAGGAAAGTCGCATTGATGGAACGGGGGATCGCACCTTCAGCGAAGAAATAAGGCGACCAGCTGGAAGTTTTTGAAATCCCAACAATATTTTCTATATAAAAAGAATCCGGAAAGCCTGATGGCTTTAAAGGATAGGGGAGACCTTTTTTTGGGTTAGTGCGCGCCGACATGCTAAAAATTACCTTTTGAACTTCTTCCATATTAGGAGGACTCGTAAGCATCTTATTATCTTCCTCTGTGACTAGAGAGGGGATGGTCTCAAGGATCTCATCTTCAAGCACCGAACCTTGAGAAGAAAGTAATGTATGAAATAAATTGAGAGCTTCCTGCCATACAGAGACAAGTTCTGAATTTGGTTCAAGGTGCTTATTCTCTATCTTTCTTCGTAAAGCAGAAGTTTTTCAAGGTTACTCTTGGCCGAATCTAACTCCATTTTCTTATCAGCAGACCAACTCTGTTCAAGAGCAAATTGGCCTTCTTCGTTTTCGGCATTTCTATATTCTGAAATAGTTCGCCAATTCAGTGCTTTATTTGTCGAGTCAATCTTCCTGGAGAAGACTTGAAAAGGATTTCCCGAGCATGGTTGAGATCAATGTGAAAATAAGAATGCCGAATCCACATTCTTTGGAAACGAAAGACCCCAGGCCTGCGAGTATTATAATCTTCTAAGAAGATTACTAGAGGAGAGTGATCAGAGGATACTCTAGGCAAATGGTCAACTCTGGTGGAAGCAAAACGGCTTTTATATAGAAGCGGGCAGTCCCCATTCAAAAGGATTCTATCTAGTCTGGCCCAGATACAATGTTGACCGGTTTGATTATTGCTCCAAGTCAATTTGCTGTCATTGAAAGCCCAATCAAATAATCCAAACGAGAAAATCATATCTTCAAAGCTCATCACTTCAATAAAGGCATTGAAGTCAGGAGGCCGACCCCCAAGTTTTTTCTAATGGATCCGCAATTACATTAAAGTTCCCCCTACTAGCCACGGGAAGTTAATGCAAGTCGATAGGTCCTTCAATCATCGAGTACACTATCGACTTCCCACACTTATCATGACAACATCACCGATCTTTGGCGCTTATGGGGGGCCCTATCATACACATGCACCACCAGAGTCTTCATAAGAACTCTGGGGCGAGGGCCAAGGTGAACCCGGATTAACGATGAGAAGCGGTCAAATCAGTAGCAAAGGCACCAGGACGGACGGTTGGTTGAACCGGGCGATAGCTTCGCGATCGATAGCTCAGTGAGGTACGCCACCCGCCCTACTTCTAATGATAGATAGAAAGGGTGGGAGAGGGGCTGAGGGACGGCAAAGGTACAAAAACAAAAACTACATGACATACGTACGTTAAATGGTAGGCCCATTACGAACAATCATTAAGGCGGTCTCCAATCTCGCTCGGCTCGGGGCGATCACTTGAACAGGGCGGGATTGATCGATCTACATCAAAAATTCTGGCTTCCCTTCCCAGGAGCGCATCTACAGAATAAAGAGAGCACGCACCACACTCCTACTATACCAGGGCCTTTAGCTTTCACTGAGAAGAAGAGATTACTTCCAGCTAGCTTTTTTCCCTAACCCTAACCAATGAATGATAGGCCGGCTTAGGATAATTGAAAACGAATTCACTTTCAGTAATCGGAGGCAGGTCAGGGGCCGGCGGGCACGCCCCCAGCTTCTTAAGTTTGGGAATTGTGCCGGACCAATGCTACGAGCTTCCGGAATCCAATGGAATCTTCGTAAAGTCGATCATTACGAGTGTTACGATTCATTCGATTGGCAGGTCCAATCGATTCATAGCCTCTCGAGCACAACCCATATTCATGCAAGGATTGGTGATTGAGGATCCATACAGAGTTTTATGAAATATCTTAGAGATCAAGGAACAGATGCTTTCTTCAGGAAATATGAATACTTTTTGGTAGGGACAAGCCATTTTTTGGCGTTGAATCGGGTCAGGAAGAACAAGTTGTTCCAGCTCCGGGGAAAAGATTCATCTTCCAATTTTCCCTTCCTTCCAATTCCAATATTTTAGATTTTAGCTTCCCTCATTCCTTTTATTGAGCATAATGATGCGAATCGGGCTTGTTGTATTTAGTATACAGCGTCAAGCAGTTCCGCTTTCCCCTACCGATGATGTGCCGAGAAGTGCATTGTTGGAACTGGGTTGGAACTTAAGACCATAAGCTCTAGATTTTTTGGTTTCCGCTATAGCCGAACACAAGGGAAAGATCATTTTTTTTTTACCGGAAAAGATCGTTTTATCAGGTAATGGATACACTATAAGCATTCCTTTGGTTATGTATTATGTATAAGCCTTCCAACAAACAGAAAGACTTGTATGCATCAGGTTCATAGGGGTAAATACATTCAAAAGGGATAAATTTTAGCGGCTCATATTTCAAATAAAGATCGCCGCGTGGAAAACTCGTTTTTTTGGGGGGTTGTCCCCACTGGTTTGCGAAAGCAATGGGAGACTTGCTCCATAGAACCCCCCCCAGAGACTTTCGTCCCCAGTATTCTCTATGGGCAAAGGCGGTCAGGTGCGCTTAAAGTCTTATTGCCTATATCTTATCTTAAGACGAGGTCGCCACCCCGCCTGCTTTAGTCTCAAATAGGGCGCAAATTGAGGTGAACAGACTGGACCGAACCTCCCTACGTCAAGAGCTTTTGGCTCTTCACAAGAGAGCACCAGGTCGTAACACCGGAAGACTGCGCCGTTATTCGTTATTATAAAAAAGATATAACTTCTTTGTATGGTTAGTCACCATTGGCACAACCTACGGGCTAAGTAGCGCCTCAATGGGAGTCTTTTTTTCCTCCGCGATAGTGTAATACCAAGACCAGTAAGAGAGAATGGACTTCATCCATTCGGACAAAACCCATGCCCCCCTAACCAGTCGTACTCTGACCAGGCTTCGAAAAACTTCGAGATCACCGAGTTTCTCGGGAATCGAGGGGTCAAGAGCCTAATCAGGTCCCCTCACCATACCTTGTTGATAAGATTAAGTGTTTACCAGTGGTTGCGCTTAACCAGATCCAAAAGGGGAGAGGACACACACCGTTCGGTGAGTGAAAGACGAGGAAATGCCGATTCCAGTGTCTCCTAGGAGGCGCCGTGCGTCGAGTATACACCCGGTACCCAGCTTCCCGTAAACGATACGACAATGGAAGATTCTTAGACATAATAGCCCTCATTACAGGAACAAGGGATATGGAACTAACTAAGGATCTTAACATGTGACAGGAGACAGGAAAAAAGTCCTTAGTCACTCCGCGTACGAAGAACCGCTTAGCAAACTCCAAAGCACCAACTGACGATACTAACGAAAATGGAACATTCAGTGGCGGAATTCGCTCGCGATAACGCTCAGCCACCCGCTCATCTCCGATGACGATATCGTCGCCGAGGATAGCGTAGCGTGTAAAAGGAACTCCTGGATATACTTGGGCTGCTACGAACCAAATCACCAAATGGTGAGTTAATGCGAAAGCAGGCCAAGCTCCGTAAAAGCCCAACGGGGCTCCTATTACAAAACGAACTCTACCTCGAGGGTGGATGTAATTCAGCTCGAATGAAGTGAGAGGGCTGAAAAGGAAGCTCGACCTACAGGGAGAGGAAGCCGACGACGAGAATTTCGAATCGTCAGAAAAGAGTAGTAGGCATACTTTAACAATAGTCTTGTCCACAAGCAAATCAATGTTCGGCAGCGGAAAATCATCTTTTGGAACATGCTTTATTGAGAAAAATAGATGCATACGCGAACACGTCCATCCCTCTTGGGCATGGGGACGATGTTCGAAATCCAATCAGAATAATCTACTGCCTTAATGAAATCAGTATAATAGTAACAAGACAGCTGAAGAGAGGATGACGTAGACAAGAATCAACCTCTTCCCGGTGAGGTTTTGATGTATCGCAGAATCCGAAAAGCAGCTTCTAAGTGAGATGATCTCGGCTTGTCCATATAAAAATCGGCTGATCACTCCCTCCTATGTTGTAAGTGTAAGCAATGTCTGGGCGATAATTAGTCAGGTAGAAAAGAGTCCCAACAAGTCTCCTTGCAAGTAGATGGGTCATCCAATAGCTCTCCTGCATCTGAGGCTAATTTTAGATCTTATTCCGGTTTGCATGCAGAAAGACCAGCTTTTGACAATAAATCCAATGAATACTTGCACTGGGTTCCAAAACTCTTTGCGACCTCATCACTTTAATCTCCAGAAGAGACTTTGAGTCTCCTAAATCTTTCATATCAAACTGGGTTCTTAATCTTCTCTTAAGCTCATTTATCGAAGCTAAGTCATTACTAGAGAAAGCAATGTCATCCACGCAGAAGAAGGACAATACCTGATGTCGACCTCTTTATAAACATTGAATGATCCGATTTACTTATTGGAAAACCGGCTCCTTCCTCTACTCCTATTTCGGCTCTTATACATGCTGCTGTCACCTTTCAAACCAAGCTCTTGTGCCTGCTTTAGCTTGCCGGAGGCCGTAACATAAATCGCTTTCTTGAGCTTACATACCAAGTTAGGATTCCTAGGAGAAGAGAAGCCTGGAGTTGGAGGAGGCTGAATAGAAACTTATTCTTGCGGATCCCTCCTTCCCTTATGTTGTTGAAAGGCATTCTTCACGTCAAGTTGAAATAAAGGCCACTTTTTGATTGCAGCCAAGGCCACGAATGGTGGTCATTTTAGCAACCTGGGGCTAATCTTTCCCCTATCTCTAAATGGGTTCGACTCAATATTCTTGAAGGAATCCTTTAGCTACTAATCTAGCTTTGTATCTCTCTACCGAGCCCCATCTGCTTTATGCTGGATCTTGTAAATCCACTTGCAGCCAATGGCTTGTTTCCCTGCAGGCAATGAGACTAAGTCTTATTCTTTTTTTCCTGGGCATTGATTTCATCCTGTATAGCATCTCTCCAGCAAGAATGATTGAAGGCTTCAGCAAATGATTCAGGTTCATGAGAAGATTGAACTGACATGGGGTAAGCTCGATGTTTTGGGGAAAACGATTCATAAGATAAGATAAAAATCCTTCAACGGGATAAGAAACTTGAGAGGATCGACGAACCTGAGAGAGGGATCCAGAATCTGAGGAAGCGACTGGGCTAGACTGCTGATCTTCTGAAGTAGTCTGACCCTGGGAAACAGACTGTAATCGCCGCCGAGAATAAAGATGCTGTGCCGGGTGACTGGAATCCTCTGAGGTCAGCTGAACAGGCTGACAATCGGCAGAAGATGCTGAGCAAAGCTGCTGGCCTGAAGAGTGAGGCTGATCCGTAACATCAACTGCAGAAGAATGAGGTTCGAGTTGATGAACAGGAGAAGGCCGCAATACATCTCCATCACCATTCCCCCCCGGGGCTTATTAATTAGGTTAAGGAAAATATGAGGCGACCCCATTAAAGAAAACATTCAAGGATAATCTGAATCTCTTGGATTTCACGTCATAGCATCTATACCCGGACTGAGCATATCCAAGAAAGACAGAAGTGGTTGCCTTACTCTAACAAGTAAGCAAGTAAACTACCGCCCCTATCTCTAAAGGGGCACAAGCACTAAGTAAGCCCCTAAAGGCCTTCGCCTTAGTAAGCTAAGCAAGCCTGGTTCTCCGGGCACTACGGTAGGACGTGGATCGATCATGACGAAAAAGGACTTCTCCGTAATGTAATAGAAGAGTCACAGTCCAGTTCCCCGGGCTTTCTCCGTTCTCGACCAGACGAAGGAGATATTCATTCAATTCAGGCGGGTAAGGGCTTGGCTTGACTCTGTGTTCTCTCCTGGTCGGGTCGGAGGCGAAGACTGGCAAAGTTCATCATTCAGTGGTGGGGTGTTCATAGAAAAGAGGGCGTCGCCCAACGAGTGGCAGATTTGGATGGAGTCTCGCTCATAGATAGAGGAAGAGTACGCGCGCTAGCGCGCTACGGCTTACGCAGTTGATCGGATCAGATAGCCCTTCGGGCAACCAACCGCACATCAAATTCCGATCAACAACTTGGAGGTATGGCTGAGTGGCTTAAGGCATTGGTTTGCTAAATCGACATACAAGAAGATTGTATCATGGGTTCGAATCCCATTTCCTCCGGCACGGAAGT